>JAJLRB010000890.1:0-27290 GCA_020976825.1 Odocoileus hemionus | reverse complement strand
GTGGATGGCCCTTCAAAACTCGTGTTTATCCCTGATGTCAGGAGTCATTTCTCGTTACCAGGAACACATCGGGATTCTCCTTGCAATTTGGCAGGGCAATAGGGACCCCTCTTTATTTGAACTTGGGACCCAGGTTCCTTTTCCAGGTGCCACAGTGATATTGGGATTCCTATCAATTTTCAATGGGATTCAGGAATCGTCTCCTTTGAAGCATTGAACTCCAAGTTCCTTTCGAATTTTCAAAGGCATGTGAGGCCTCCTGTCGAGATGAGGCGGGAACTACTGGCTTTCTCTAAAGTCTCCACAGGGGATTCATACATCCCTTCACCTTTTGAAATGAAAGACGATCCTGCATTCTAATCACTGCAGGGAAATCCTGCCTTATTTCGAGTCAGGGCATCTCGGTGTCCATTCCACTTGGGGCAGCACACTCAGGATCTCTCTTACATTCCTATAGCTGAGAAACTCCTCGTCTTGAGGTGCTGTAGAAAGTTGGCATTCATGTGAGTCGAGCCCATGGAGTCATCTCTACTCTCGATTAGATTTGTGGTACACGGAGCTTTCGTCGAGTTGCTGTGCTAAACGTGGTGTTCCACTAGAGTTGGGACGGTGTTCCCGGGTTATCTCCGGAGTTGATTAAGGAAAGACAAGCCACTTGTGTTTGATGTTGATGGCAGAATGGCTCTGGATCTAATGCAGGGGATTCAGGCCTCATCTCGAGATGATATGAGGGTACACGGAATGCTTTCATGTTGCTGTTTGACTTCTGGGTCCCTCTATACTTGTGTCCCTGTTCTTAGGGATTCTCTGGCGTTCCATCAAGGAAGTCAAGGCTCCTTTCTTTTTGACGAGAAACACGAAATTACTCTAAAATCGATGAATGGGAATCGAGCCTCTTCTCACAGCGTGGAGAAGTTTCATGTTTTTTCTCGAGTTGCAGCAGGAACCTTGGGAATATTCTTGAGTTAAGATGGGGATGGCCCTTCAAATCTCGGGTTTGTTCAGCGACGTCAGGACTCTTGCCTAGTTGCTAGGGACACTTCGATATTCTCCTCGACGCTTTGCAGGGCATTAGGACGCCTCTCGATGTGAGGCGTGAGACCCAGGTTCCCTTTCCAATTGCCACAGGGATATTGGAATTCCTGTCAATCTTCAAGCAGACTCAGGCATCGCCTCCTTTTGAAACATTGAACTCATTGAACTCGGGGTTCCTTGCGCATTGTCAAAGGGATGTGAGGCATCCCGTCCAGATGAGGCGGCGAACTAGGGCTTTCTCTAGGGTCTCCACAGGGGATTCAGACATCCCTTCATCTTGTGAGATGAAAGACGAACCTGCATTCAAGTCACTGCAGGGAAATCCGGCCTTATTTCCAGTCAGGGCACCTCGGTGTCCGTTCTTCTTGAGGCAGCAAACTTAGATTCCCCCTCACATACCTACTGCTGAGAGATGCCTCATCTTAAGGTGCTTGTGGAATGTCTTCATTTCTCTTGAGACGGTGCCAGGGATTCCGCTCTCATCTTGAGAGAGATTTGGAGTACAATTAGCTTTTCTCCATTTGCGGGGCTGAACTTGGTGTTCTTCTAGACTTTGGTTGTTGATTCGGGAAATCTCTGGAGTTGCCTAAAGGAAGATAAATCCCTTGTCATGTTTGATGGGGAATGTGGGATGGCTCTGGAGCACAATGCAGCGCAATCGGGCCTCATCTTGAGATGATTTCGGGTACACGGATCTCTTTTGTGTTGCTGTGGTGACGTCAGGGCTCCCATAGACTTGTGACAGTGTTCTTGGGGACTCTCCGAAGTTCCATCCAGGAAGTTCAGACTCCTTTCATGTTTGAAAGGGGAACACGGAATTGCTCTGCATGCACTGCAGGGGAATCAGGCCTCATCTGGTAGTGAAGTGGAAGTCTCGTGGTTTTTCTCAAGTTGCGGCGGGAACCTGGGGTATATTCTCGAGTTAGAACGTGGATGGCCCTTCAAAACTCGTGTTTATCCCTGATGTCAGGAGTCATTTCTCGTTACCAGGAACACATCGGGATTCTCCTTGCAATTTGGCAGGGCAATAGGGACCCCTCTTTATTTGAGTCTTGGGACCCAGGTTCCTTTTCCAGGTGCCACAGTGATATTGGGATTCCTATCAGTTTTCAATGGGATTCAGGAATCGTCTCCTTTGGAAGCATTGAACTCCAAGTTCCTTTCGAATTTTCAAAGGCATGTGAGGCCTCCTGTCGAGATGAGGCGGGGAACTACTTCTTTCTCTAAAGTCTCCTGGAGGGGATTCATACATCCCTTCACCATTTGAAATGAAAGACGATCCTGCATTCTAATCACTGCAGGGAAATCCTGCCTTATTTCGAGTCAGGGCATCTCGGTGTCCATTCCACTTGGGGCAGCACACTCAGGATCTCTCTTACATTCCTATAGCTGAGAAACTCCTCGTCTTGAGGTGCTGTAGAAAGTTGGCATTAATGTGAGTCGAGCCCATGGAGTCATCTCTACTCTCGATTAGATTTGTGGTACACGGAGCTTTCGTCGAGTTGCTGTGCTAATCGTGGTGTTCCTCTAGAGTTGGGACGGTGTTCCCGGGTTATCTCCGGAGTTGATTAAGGAAAGACAATCCACTTGTGCTTGATGTGGATGGCAGAATGGCTCTGGATCTAATGCAGGGGATTCAGGCCTCATCTCGAGATGATATGAGGGTACACGGAATGCTTTCATGTTGCTGTTGTGACTTCTGGGTCCCACTATACTTGTGTCCCTGTTCTTAGGGATTCTCTGGCGTTCCATCAAGGAAGTCAAGGCTCCTTTCTTTTTGACGAGAAACACAAAATTACTCTCCAATCGATGAATGGGAATCGAGCCTCTTCTCACAGCGTGGAGAAGTTTCATGTTTTTTCTCGAGTTGCAGCAGGAACCATGGGAATATTCTTGAGTTAAGATGGGGATGGCCTTCAAATCTCGGGTTTGTTCAGCGACGTCAGGACTCTTGCCTAGTTGCTAGGGACACTTCGATATTCTCCTCGACGCTTTGCAGGGCATTAGGACGCCTCTCGATGTGAGGCGTGAGACCCAGGTTCCCTTTCCAATTGCCACAGGGATATTGGAATTCCTGTCAATCTTCAAGCAGACTCAGGCATCGCCTCCTTTTGAAACATTGAGCTCATTGAAGTCGGGGTTCCTTGCGCGTTGTCAAAGGGATGTGAGGCATCCCGTCCAGATGAGGCGGCGAACTAGGGCTTTCTCTAGGGACTCCACAGGGTATTCAGACATCCCTTCATCTTGTGAGATGAAAGACGAACCTGCATTCAAGTCACTGAAGGAAATCCGGCCTTATTTTGTGTCAGGGCACCTCTGTGTCCGTTCTTCTTTGGACAGCAAACTTAGATTCCCCCTCACATACCTACGGCTGAGAGATGCCGCATCTTAAGGTGCTTGTGGAATGTCTTCATTCTTCTTGAGACGGTGCCAGGGATTCCGCTCTCATCTTGAGATGATTTGGAGTACAATTAGCTTTTCTCCATTTGCGGGGATGAACTTGGTGTTCCTCTAGACTTTGGTTGTTGAATTCGGGGAATCTCTGGAGTTGCCTAAAGGAAGATAAATCCCTTGTCATGTTTGATGGGGAATGAGGGATGTCTCTGCAGCAAATGCAGCGCAATCGGGCCTCATCTTGAGATGATTTCGGGTACACGGATCTCTTTTGTGTTGCTGTGGTGACGTCAGGGCTCCCATAGACTTGTGACAGTGTTCTTGGGGACTCTCCGAAGTTCCATCCAGGAAGTCCAGACTCCTTTCATGTTTGAAAGGGGAACACGGAATTGCTCTGCATGCACTGCAGGGGAATCAGGCCTCATCTGGTAGTGAAGTGGAAGTCTCGTGGTTTTTCTCGAGTTGCGGCGGGAACCTGGGGTATATTCTCGAGTTAGAACGTGGATGGCCCTTCAAAACTCGTGTTTATCCCTGATGTCAGGAGTCAAGTCTCGTTGCCAGGGACACATCGGGATTCTCCTTGCAATTTGGCAGGGCAATAGGGACCCCTCTTTATTTGAGTCTTGGGACCCAGGTTCCTTTTCCAGGTGCCACAGTGATATTGGGATTCCTATCAGTTTTCAATGGGATTCAGGCATCGTCTCCTTTGGAAGCATTGAACTCCAAGTTCCTTTCGAATTTTCAAAGGCATGTGAGGCCTCCTGTCGAGATGAGGCGGGGAACTATGCTTTCTCTAAAGTCTCCACAGGGGATTCAGACATCCCTTCACCTTGTGAAATGAAAGACGATCCTGCATTCAAGTCACTGCAGGGAAATCCTGCCTTATTTCGAGTCAGGGCATCTCGGTGTCCATTCCACTTGAGGCAGCACACTCAGGATCTCTCTTACATTCCTATAGCTGAGAAACTCCTCTTCTTGAGGTGCTGTAGAAAGTTGGCATTCATGTGAGTCGACCCCATGGAATCATCTCTCTCTCGAGGTTATTTGTGGTTCACGGAGCTTTCCTCGAGTTGCTGTGCTAAACTTGGTGTTCCTCTGGAGTTGGGACGGTGTTCCCGTGTTATCTCCGGAGTTGATTAAGGAAAGACAAGCCACTTGTGTTTGATGTTGATGGCAGAATGGCTCTGGATCTAATGCAGGGGATTCAGGCCTTATTTCACGATGATATGAGGGTACACGGAATGCTTTCATGTTGCTGTTTGACGTCTGGGTCCCTCTATACTTCTGTCCCTGTTCTTAGGGATTCTCTGGCGTTCCATCAAGGAAGTCAAGGCTCCTTTCTTTTTGACGAGAAACACGAAATTACTCTCCAATCGATGAATGGGAATCGAGCCTCTTCTCACAGTGTGGAGAAGTTTCATGGTTTTTCTCGAGTTGCAGCAAGAACCTTGGTAATATTTTCGAGTTAAGATGGGGATGGCCCTTCAAATCTCGGGTTTGTTCAGCGACGTCAGGACTCTTGTCTAGTTGCTTGGGACACCTCGATATTCTCCTCGACGCTTGGCAGGGCATTAGGGACGCCTCTCGAGGTGTGGCGTGAGACTCAGGTTCCCTTTCCAGTTGCCACAGGGATATTGGAATTCCTGTCAATCTTCAAGCAGACTCAGGCATCGCCTCCTTTTGAAACATTGAACTCATTGAACTCGGGGTTCCTTGCGCATTGTCAAAGGGATGTGAGGCATCCCGTCCAGATGAGGCGGCGAACTAGGGCTTTCTCTAGGGTCTCCACAGGGGATTCAGACATCCCTTCATCTTGTGTGATGAAAGACGAACCTGCATTCAAGTCACTGCAGGGAAATCCGGCTTTATTTCGAGTCAGGGCACCTCGGTCCGTTCTTCTTGAGGCAGCAAAATTAGATTTCCCCCTCACATACCTACTGCTGAGAGATGCCTCATCTAAAGGTGCTTGTGGAATGTCTTCATTCCTCTTGAGACGGTGCCAGGGATTCCGCTCTCATCTTGAAAGGATTTGGAGTACACTTAGCTTTTCTCCATTTGCGGGGCTGAACTTGGTGTTCTTCTAGACTTTGGTTGTTGATTTCGGGGAATCTCTGGAGTTGCCTAAAGGAAGTTAAGTCCCTTTTCATGTTTGATGGGGAATGTGGGATGGCTCTGGAGCCAATGCAGCGCAATCGGGCCTCATCTTGAGATGATTTCGGGTACACGGATCTCTTTTGTGTTGCTGCTGTGGTGACGTCAGGGCTCCCATAGAGTTGTGACAGTGTTCTTGGGGACACTCCGAAGTTCCATCCAGGAAGTTCAGACTCCTTTCATGTTTGAAAGGGGAACACGGAATTGCTCTGCATGCACTGCAGGGGAATCAGGCCTCATCTGGCAGTGAAGGGGAAGTCTCGTGGTTTTTCTCAAGTTGCGGCGGGAACCTGGGGTATATTCTCGAGTTAGAACGTGGATGGCCCTTCAAAACTCGTGTTTATCCCTGATGTCAGGAGTCATGTCTCGTTACCAGGAACACATCGGGATTCTCCTTGAGGGTTGGCAGGGCAATAGGGACCCCTCTTTATTTGAACTTGGGACCCAGGTTCCTTTTCCAGGTGCCACAGTGATATTGGGATTCCTATCAATTTTCAATGGGATTCAGGAATCGTCTCCTTTGAGAAGCATTGAACTCCAAGTTCCTTTCGAATTTTCAAAGGCATGTGAGGCCTCCTGTCGAGATGAGGCGGGGAACTACTTCTTTCTCTAAAGTCTCTGGAGGGGATTCATACATCCCTTCACCATTTGAAATGAAAGACGATCCTGCATTCTAATCACTGCAGGGAAATCCTGCCTTATTTCGAGTCAGGGCATCTCGGTGTCCATTCCACTTGGGGCAGCACACTCAGGATCTCTCTTACATTCCTATAGCTGAGAAACTCCTCGTCTTGAGGTGCTGTAGAAAGTTGGCATTAATGTGAGTCGAGCCCATGGAGTCATCTCTACTCTCGATTAGATTTGTGGTACACGGAGCTTTCGTCGAGTTGCTGTGCTAAACGTGGTGTTCCTCTAGAGTTGGGACGGTGTTCCCGGGTTATCTCCGGAGTTGATTAAGGAAAGACAAGCCACTTGTGTTTGATGTTGATGGCAGAATGGCTCTGGATCTAATGCAGGGGATTCAGGCCTCATCTCGAGATGATATGAGGGTACACGGAATGCTTTCATGTTGCTGTTGTGACTTCTGGGTCCCACTATACTTGTGTCCCTGTTCTTAGGGATTCTCTGGCGTTCCATCAAGGAAGTCAAGGCTCCTTTCTTTTTGACGAGAAACACAAAATTACTCTCCAATCGATGAATGGGAATCGAGCCTCTTCTCACAGCGTGGAGAAGTTTCATGTTTTTTCTCGAGTTGCAGCAGGAACCATGGGAATATTCTTGAGTTAAGATGGGGATGGCCCTTCAAATCTCGGGTTTGTTCAGCGACGTCAGGACTCTTGCCTAGTTGCTAGGGACACTTCGATATTCTCCTCGACGCTTTGCAGGGCATTAGGACGCTTCTCGATGTGAAGTGTGAGAGACCCAGGTTCCCTTTCCAATTGCCACAGGGATATTGGAATTCCTGTCAATCTTCAAGCAGACTCAGGCATCGCCTCGTTTTGAAACATTGAGCTCATTGAAGTCGGGGTTCCTTGCGCGTTTGTCAAAGGATGTGAGGCATCCCGTCCAGATGAGGCGGCGAACTAGGGCTTTCTCTAGGGACTCCACAGGGTATTCAGACATCCTTTCATCTTGTGAGATGAAAGACGAACCTGCATTCAAGTCACTGAAGGAAATCCGGCCTTATTTTGTGTCAGGGCACCTCTGTGTCCGTTCTTCTTTGGACAGCAAACTTAGATTCCCCCTCACATACCTACGGCTGAGAGATGCCGCATCTTAAGGTGCTTGTGGAATGTCTTCATTCTTCTTGAGACGGTGCCAGGGATTCCGCTCTCATCTTGAGATGATTTGGAGTACAATTAGCTTTTCTCCATTTACGGGGATGAACTTGGTGTTCCTCTAGACTTTGGTTGTTGAATTCGGGAATCTCTGAAAGTTGCCTAAAGGAAGATAAATCCGTTGTCATGTTTGATGGGGAATGAGGGATGTCTCTGCAGCAAATGCAGCGCAATCGGGCCTCATCTTGAGATGATTTCGGGTACACGGATCTCTTTTGTGTTGCTGTGGTGACGTCAGGGCTCCCATAGACGTGTGACAGTGTTCTTGGGGACTCTCCGAAGTTCCATCCAGGAAGTCCAGACTCCTTTCATGTTTGAAAGGGGAACACGGAATTGCTCTGCATGCACTGCAGGGGAATCAGGCCTCATCTGGTAGTGAAGTGGAAGTCTCCTGGTTTTTCTCAAGTTGCGGCGGGAACCTGGGGTATATTCTCGAGTTAGAACGTGGATGGCCCTTCAAAACTCGTGTTTATCCCTGATGTCAGGAGTCAAGTCTCGTTGCCAGGAACACATCGGGATTTCCTTGCAATTTGGCAGGGCAATAGGGACCCCTCTTTATTTGAATCTTGGGACCCAGGTTCCTTTTCCAGGTGCCACAGTGATATTGGGATTCCTATCAGTTTTCAATGGGATTCAGGCATCATCTCTTTGGAAGCATTGAACTCCAAGTTACTTTCGAATTTTCAAAGGCATGTGAGGCCTCCTGTCGAGATGAGGCGGGGAACTACTGCTTTCTCTAAAGTCTACACAGGGGATTCAGACATCCCTTCACCTTGTGAAATGAAAGACAATCCTGCATTCAAGTCACTGCAGGGAAATCCGGCCTTATTTCGAGTCAGGGCATCTCGGTGTCCATTCCACTTGGGGCAGCACACTCAGGATCTCTCTTACATTCCTATAGCTGAGAAACTCCTCTTCTTGAGGTGCTGTAGAAAGTTGGCATTCATGTGAGTCGAACCCATGGAATCATCTCTCCTCTCGAGGTTATTTGTGGTTCACGGAGCTTTCCTCGTGTTGTGTGCTAAACGTGGTGTTCCTCTGGAGTTGGGACGGTGTTCCCGTGTTATCTCCGGAGTTGATTAAGGAAAGACAAGCCACTTGTGTTTGATGTTGATGGCAGAATGGCTCTGGATCTAATGCAGGGGATTCAGGCCTATCTCGAGATGATATGAGGGTACACGGAATGCTTTCATGTTGTTGCTGTTTGACGTCTGGGTCCCACTATTTGTGTCCCTGTTCTTAGGGATTCTCTGGGTTCCATCAAGGAATTCAAGGCTCCTTTCTTTTTGACGAGAAACACGAAATTACTCTCCAATCGATGAATGGAAATCGAGCCTCTTCTCACAGTGTGGAGAAGTTTCATGGTTTTTCTCGAGTTGCAGCAGAACCTTGGTGGGAATATTTTCGAGTTAAAGATGGGGATGGCCCTTCAAAACTTGGGTTTGTTCAGCGACGTCAGGACTCTTGCCTAGTTGCTTGGGACACCTCGATATTCTCCTCGACGCTTGGCAGGGCATTAGGGACGCCTCTCGAGTGTGGCGTGAGACTCAGGTTCCCTTTCCAAGTTGCCACAGGGATATTGGAATTCCTGTCAATCTTCAAGCAGACTCAGGCATCGCCTCCTTTTGAAACATTGACTCATTGAACTCGGGGTTCCTTTCGTGTTGTCAAAGGGATGTGAGGCATCAGGTCGAGATGAGGCGGCGAACTAGGGCTTTCTCTAGGGTCTCCACAGGGGATTCAGACATCCCTTCATCTTGTGTGATGAAAGACGAACCTGCATTCAAGTCACTGCAGGAAAATCCGGCTTTATTTCGAGTCAGGGCACCTCGGTGTCCGTTCTCCTTGAGGCAGCAAAATTAGATTTCCCCTCACATACCTACTGCTGAGAGATGCCTCATCTAAAGGTGCTTGTGGAACGTCTTCATTCCTCTTGAGACAGTGCCAGGGATTCCACTCTCATCTTGAAAGGATTTGGAGTACACTTAGCTTTTCTCCATTTTGGGGCTGAACTTGGTGTTCTTCTAGACTTTGGTTGTTGATTTCGGGGAAGCTCTGGAGTTGCCCAAAGGAAGTTAAGTCCCTTTTCGTGTTTGATGGGGAATGTGGGATGGCTCTGGAGCCAATGCAGCGCAATCAGGCCTCATCTTGAGATGATTTCGGGTACACGGATCTCTTTTGTGTTGCTGTGGTGACGTCAGGGCTCCCATAGACATGTGAGAGTGTTCTTGGGGACACTCCGAAGTCCCATCCAGGAAGTTTAGACACCTTTCATGTTTGAAAGGGGAACACGGAATTGCTCTGCATGCACTGCAGGGGAATCAGGCCTCATCTGGCAGTGAAGGGGAAGTCTCGTGGTTTTTCTCGAGTTGCGGCGGGAACATGGGGTATATCCTCGAGTTAGGACGTGGATGGCCCTTCAAAACTCGTGTTTATTCCGTGATGTCAGGAGTCAAGTCTCGTTGCCAGGGACACATTGGGATTCTAATTGAGGGTGGGCAGTGAAATAGGGACCCCTCTTTATTTGAAACTTGGGACCCAGGTTCCTTTTCCAGGTGCCACATGATATTGGGATTCCTATCATTTTTTCAATGGGATTCAGGCATCGTCTCCTTTGGAAGCATTGAACTCCAAGTTCCTTTCGAATATTCAAAGGCATGTGAGGCCTCCTGTCGAGATGAGGTGGGGAACTACAGCTTTCTCCAAAGTTTCCACAGGGGATTCAGACATTCTTTCACCTTGTGAAATGAAAGACGATCCTGCATTCCAGTCACTGCAGGTAAATCCAGCCTTATTTCGAGTCAGGGCATCTCTGTGTCCATTCCACTTGGGGCACCACACTCAGGATCTCTCTTACATTCCTATAGCTGAGAAACTCCTCGTCTTGAGGTGCTGTAGAAAGTTGGCATTCATGTGAGTCGAACCCATGGAGTCATCTCTACTCTCGATTAAATTTGTGGTACACCGAGCTTTCGTCGAGTTGCTGTGCTAAACTTGGTGTTCCTCTAGAGTTGGGATGGTGTTCCCGGGTTATCTGCGGAGATGATTAAGGAAAGACAAGCCACTTATGTTTGATGTGGATGGCAGAATCGCTATGGATCTAATGCAGGGGATTCAGGCCTCATCTCGAGATGATATGAGGGTACACGGAATGCTTTCATGTTGCTGTTGTGACTTCTGGGTCCCTCTATACTAGTGTCCCTGTTCTTACGGATTCTCAGATATTCCATCAAGGAAATCAAGGCTCCTTTCTTTGTGACGAGAAACACGAAATTACTCTCCAATCGATGAATGGGAATCAAGCCTCTTCTAACAGCATGGAGAAATTTCATGGTTTTTTCTCAAGTTGCAGCAGGAACCTTGGGAATATTCTCGAATTAAGAAGGGGATGGCCCTTCAAAACTCGGGTTTGTTCAGTGACGTCAGGACTCTTTTCTAGTTGCTTGGGACACCTCGATATTATCCTCGATGCTTGGCAGGGCATTAGGGACGCCTCTCGAGGTGAGGCGTGAGACTCAGGATCCCTTTCCAATTGCCACAGGGATATTGGAATTCCTGTCAATCTTCAAGCAGACTCAGGCATCGCTGCTGCTTTTAAAACATTGAACTAATTGAACTCGGGGTTCCTTGCGCATTGTCAAAGGGATGTGAGGCATCAGGTCGAGATGAGGCGGCGAACTAGGGCTTTCTCTAGGGTCTCCACAGGGGATTCAGACATCCCTTCATCTTGTGTGATGAAAGACGAACCTGCATTCAAGTCACTGCAGGAAAATCCGGCTTTATTTCGAGTCAGGGCACCTCGGTGCCCGTTCTCCTTGAGGCAGCAAAATTAGATTTCCCCTCACATACCTACTGCTGAGAGATGCCTCATCTAAAGGTGCTTGTGGAACGTCTTCATTCCTCTTGAGACAGTGCCAGGGATTCCACTCTCATCTTGAAAGGATTTGGAGTACACTTAGCTTTTCTCCATTTGCGGGGCTGAACTTGGTGTTCTTCTAGACTTTGGTTGTTGATTTCGGGGAAGCTCTGGAGTTGCCCAAAGGAAGTTAAGTCCCTTTTCGTGTTTGATGGGGAATGTGGGATGGCTCTGGAGCCAATGCAGCGCAATCAGGCCTCATCTTGAGATGATTTCGGGTACACGGATCTCTTTTGTGTTGCTGTGGTGACGTCAGGGCTCCCATAGACATGTGAGAGTGTTCTTGGGGACACTCCGAAGTCCCATCCAGGAAGTTTAGACACCTTTCATGTTTGAAAGTGGAACACGGAATTGCTCTGCATGCACTGCAGGGGAATCAGGCCTCATCTGGCAGTGAAGGGGAAGTCTCGTGGTTTTTCTCGAGTTGCGGCGGGAACATGGGGTATATCCTCGAGTTAGGACGTGGATGGCCCTTCAAAACTCGTGTTTATCCCTGATGTCAGGAGTCATGTCTCGTTGCCAGGGACACATCGGGATTCTCCTTGAGGGTTTGCAGGGCAATAGGGACCCCTCTTTATTTGAGACTTGGGACCCAGGTTCCTTTTCCAGGTGCCACAGTGATATTGGGATTCCTATCAGTTTTCAATGGGATTCAGGCATCATCTCCGTTTGGAAGCATTGAACTCCAAGTTCCTTTCGAATTTTCAAAGGCATGTGAGGCCTCCTGTCGAGATGAGGCGGGGAACTACTGCTTTCTTTAAAGTCTCCACAGGGAATTCAGACATCCCTTCACCTTGTGAAATGAAAGATGATCCTGCATTCAAATCACTACAGGGAAATCCGGCCATATTTCGAGTCAGGGCATCTCGGTGTCCATTCCACTTGGGACAGCACACTCAGGATCTCTCTTACATTCCTATAGCTAAGAAACTCGTCGTCTTGAGGTGCTCTAGAAGGTTGGCATTCATGTGAGTCGAACCCATGGAATAATCTCTATTCTCGAGGTTATTTGTGGATTACGGAGCTTTCCTCGTGTTGTGTGCTAAACTTGATGTTCCTCTGGAGTTGGGAGGGTGTTCCCATGATATCTCCGGAGTTGATTAAGGAAAGACAAGCCACTTGTGCTTGATGTTGATGGCAGCATGGCTCTGGATCTAATGCAGGGGATTCAGGCCTCATCTCGAGATGATATGAGGGTACACGGAATGCTTTCATGTTGCTGTTGTGACTTCTGGGTCCCACTATACTTGTGTCCCTGTTCTTAGGGATTCTCTGGCGTTCCATCAAGAAAGTCAAGGCTCCTTTCTTTTTGAAGAGAAACACGAAATTACTCTAAAATCGATGAATGGGAATCGAGCCTCTTCTCACAGCGTGGAGAAAGTTTCATGTTTTTTCTCGAGTTGCAGCAGGAACCTTGGGAATATTCTTGAGTTAAGATGGGGATGGCCCTTCAAATCTCGGGTTTGTTCAGCGACGTCAGGACTCTTGCCTAGTCGCTAGGGACACTTCGATATTCTCCTCGACGCTTCGCAGGGCATTAGGACGCCTCTCGATGTGAGGCGTGATACCCAGGTTCCCTTTCCAAATGCCACAGGGATATTGGAATTCCTGTCAATCTTCAAGCAGACCCAGGCATCGCCTCGTTTTGAAACATTGAGCTCATTGAAGTCGGGGTTCCTTGCGCGTTGTCAAACGGATGTGAGGCATCCCGTCCAGATGAGGCGGCGAACTAGGGCTTTCTCTAGGGACTCCACAGGGTATTCAGACATCCCTTCATCTTGTGAAATGAAAGACGAACCTGCATTCAAGTCAATGAAGGAAATCCGGCCTTATTTTGTGTCAGGGCACCTCTGTGTCCGTTCTTCTTTGGACAGCAAACTTAGATTCCCCCTCACATACCTACGGCTGAGAGATGCCGCATCTTCAGGTGCTTGTGGAATGTCTTCATTCTTCTTGAGACGGTGCCAGGGATTCCGCTCTCATCTTGAGATGATTTGGAGTACAATTAGCTTTTCTCCATTTGTGGGGATGAAATTGGTGTTCCTCTAGACTTTGGTTGTTGAATTCGGAGAATCTCTGGAGTTGCCTAAAGGAAGATAAATCCGTTGTCATGTTTGATGGGGAATGAGGGATGTCTCTGCAGCAAATGCAGCGCAATCGGGCCTCATCTTGAGATGATTTCGGGTACACGGATCTCTTTTGTGTTGCTGTGGTGACGTCAGGGCTCCCATAGACTTGTGACAGTGTTCTTGGGGACTCTCCGAAGTTCCATCCAGGAAGTCCAGACTCCTTTCATGTTTGAAAGGGGAACACGGAATTGCTCTGCATGCACTGCAGGGGATTCAGGCCTCATTTGGAAGCGAGTTGGAAGTCTCGTGTTTTTCTCGAGAGTTG
The DNA here is from genome assembly GCA_020976825.1 of Odocoileus hemionus. Lineage (NCBI taxonomy): Eukaryota > Metazoa > Chordata > Mammalia > Artiodactyla > Cervidae > Odocoileus > Odocoileus hemionus. Next base: position 13,562 of record JAJLRB010000890.1, on the reverse strand, counting down.
CGGCGGAAACCTGGGGTAATTTCTCGAGTTAGGATGTGGATGGCCCTTCAAAACTCGTGTTTATTCCGTGATGTCAGGAGTCAAGTCTCGTTGCCAGGGACACATTGGGATTCTAATTGAGGGTGGGCAGTGAAATAGGGACCCCTCTTTATTTGAAACTTGGGACCCAGGTTCCTTTTCCAGGTGCCACATGATATTGGGATTCCTATCAGTTTTCAATGGGATTCAGGCATCGTCTCCTTTGGAAGCATTGAACTCCAAGTTCCTTTCGAATATTAAGGCATGTGAGGCCTCCTGTCGAGATGAGGTGGGGAACTACAGCTTTCTCCAAAGTTTCCACAGGGGATTCAGACATTCTTTCACCTTGTGAAATGAAAGACGATCCTGCATTCCAGTCACTGCAGGTAAATCCAGCCTTATTTCGAGTCAGGGCATCTCTGTGTCCATTCCACTTGGGGCACCACACTCAGGATCTCTCTTACATTCCTATAGCTGAGAAACTCCTCGTCTTGAGGTGCTGTAGAAAGTTGGCATTCATGTGAGTCGAACCCATGGAGTCATCTCTACTCTCGATTAAATTTGTGGTACACCGAGCTTTCGTCGAGTTGCTGTGCTAAACTTGGTGTTCCTCTAGAGTTGGGATGGTGTTCCCGGGTTATCTGCGGAGATGATTAAGGAAAGACAAGCCACTTATGTTTGATGTGGATGGCAGAATCGCTATGGATCTAATGCAGGGGATTCAGGCCTCATCTCGAGATGATATGAGGGTACACGGAATGCTTTCATGTTGCTGTTGTGACTTCTGGGTCCCTCTATACTAGTGTCCCTGTTCTTACGGATTCTCAGATATTCCATCAAGGAAATCAAGGCTCCTTTCTTTGTGACGAGAAACACGAAATTACTCTCCAATCGATGAATGGGAATCAAGCCTCTTCTAACAGCATGGAGAAATTTCATGGTTTTTTCTCAAGTTGCAGCAGGAACCTTGGGAATATTCTCGAATTAAGAAGGGGATGGCCCTTCAAAACTCGGGTTTGTTCAGTGACGTCAGGACTCTTTTCTAGTTGCTTGGGACACCTCGATATTATCCTCGATGCTTGGCAGGGCATTAGGGACGCCTCTCGAGGTGAGGCGTGAGACTCAGGATCCCTTTCCAATTGCCACAGGGATATTGGAATTCCTGTCAATCTTCAAGCAGACTCAGGCATCGCCTGCTTTTAAAACATTGAACTAATTGAACTCGGGGTTCCTTGCGCATTGTCAAAGGGATGTGAGGCATCAGGTCGAGATGAGGCGGCGAACTAGGGCTTTCTCTAGGGTCTCCACAGGGGATTCAGACATCCCTTCATCTTGTGTGATGAAAGACGAACCTGCATTCAAGTCACTGCAGGAAAATCCGGCTTTATTTCGAGTCAGGGCACCTCGGTGCCCGTTCTCCTTGAGGCAGCAAAATTAGATTTCCCCTCACATACCTACTGCTGAGAGATGCCTCATCTAAAGGTGCTTGTGGAACGTCTTCATTCCTCTTGAGACAGTGCCAGGGATTCCACTCTCATCTTGAAAGGATTTGGAGTACACTTAGCTTTTCTCCATTTGCGGGGCTGAACTTGGTGTTCTTCTAGACTTTGGTTGTTGATTTCGGGGAAGCTCTGGAGTTGCCCAAAGGAAGTTAAGTCCCTTTTCGTGTTTGATGGGGAATGTGGGATGGCTCTGGAGCCAATGCAGCGCAATCAGGCCTCATCTTGAGATGATTTCGGGTACACGGATCTCTTTGTGTGTGTTGCTGTGGTGACGTCAGGGCTCCCATAGACATGTGAGAGTGTTCTTGGGGACACTCCGAAGTCCCATCCAGGAAGTTTAGACACCTTTCATGTTTGAAAGTGGAACACGGAATTGCTCTGCATGCACTGCAGGGGAATCAGGCCTCATCTGGCAGTGAAGGGGAAGTCTCGTGGTTTTTCTCGAGTTGCGGCGGGAACATGGGGTATATCCTCGAGTTAGGACGTGGATGGCCCTTCAAAACTCGTGTTTATCCCTGATGTCAGGAGTCATGTCTCGTTGCCAGGGACACATCGGGATTCTCCTTGAGGGTTTGCAGGGCAATAGGGACCCCTCTTTATTTGAGACTTGGGACCCAGGTTCCTTTTCCAGGTGCCACAGTGATATTGGGATTCCTATCAGTTTTCAATGGGATTCAGGCATCATCTCCTTTGGAAGCATTGAACTCCAAGTTCCTTTCGAATTTTCAAAGGCATGTGAGGCCTCCTGTCGAGATGAGGCGGGGAACTACTGCTTTCTTTAAAGTCTCCACAGGGAATTCAGACATCCCTTCACCTTGTGAAATGAAAGATGATCCTGCATTCAAATCACTACAGGGAAATCCGGCCATATTTCGAGTCAGGGCATCTCGGTGTCCATTCCACTTGGGACAGCACACTCAGGATCTCTCTTACATTCCTATAGCTAAGAAACTCGTCGTCTTGAGGTGCTCTAGAAGGTTGGCATTCATGTGAGTCGAACCCATGGAATAATCTCTATTCTCGAGGTTATTTGTGGATTACGGAGCTTTCCTCGTGTTGTGTGCTAAACTTGATGTTCCTCTGGAGTTGGGAGGGTGTTCCCATGATATCTCCGGAGTTGATTAAGGAAAGACAAGCCACTTGTGCTTGATGTTGATGGCAGCATGGCTCTGGATCTAATGCAGGGGATTCAGGCCTCATCTCGAGATGATATGAGGGTACACGGAATGCTTTCATGTTGCTGTTGTGACTTCTGGGTCCCACTATACTTGTGTCCCTGTTCTTAGGGATTCTCTGGCGTTCCATCAAGAAAGTCAAGGCTCCTTTCTTTTTGAAGAGAAACACGAAATTACTCTAAAATCGATGAATGGGAATCGAGCCTCTTCTCACAGCGTGGAGAAAGTTTCATGTTTTTTCTCGAGTTGCAGCAGGAACCTTGGGAATATTCTTGAGTTAAGATGGGGATGGCCCTTCAAATCTCGGGTTTGTTCAGCGACGTCAGGACTCTTGCCTAGTCGCTAGGGACACTTCGATATTCTCCTCGACGCTTCGCAGGGCATTAGGACGCCTCTCGATGTGAGGCGTGATACCCAGGTTCCCTTTCCAAATGCCACAGGGATATTGGAATTCCTGTCAATCTTCAAGCAGACTCAGGCATCGCCTCGTTTTGAAACATTGAGCTCATTGAAGTCGGGGTTCCTTGCGCGTTGTCAAACGGATGTGAGGCATCCCGTCCAGATGAGGCGGCGAACTAGGGCTTTCTCTAGGGACTCCACAGGGTATTCAGACATCCCTTCATCTTGTGAAATGAAAGACGAACCTGCATTCAAGTCAATGAAGGAAATCCGGCCTTATTTTGTGTCAGGGCACCTCTGTGTCCGTTCTTCTTTGGACAGCAAACTTAGATTCCCCCTCACATACCTACGGCTGAGAGATGCCGCATCTTCAGGTGCTTGTGGAATGTCTTCATTCTTCTTGAGACGGTGCCAGGGATTCCGCTCTCATCTTGAGATGATTTGGAGTACAATTAGCTTTTCTCCATTTGTGGGGATGAAATTGGTGTTCCTCTAGACTTTGGTTGTTGAATTCGGAGAATCTCTGGAGTTGCCTAAAGGAAGATAAATCCGTTGTCATGTTTGATGGGGAATGAGGGATGTCTCTGCAGCAAATGCAGCGCAATCGGGCCTCATCTTGAGATGATTTCGGGTACACGGATCTCTTTTGTGTTGCTGTGGTGACGTCAGGGCTCCCATAGAGACTTGTGACAGTGTTCTTGGGGACTCTCCGAAGTTCCATCCAGGAAGTCCAGACTCCTTTCATGTTTGAAAGGGGAACACGGAATTGCTCTGCATGCACTGCAGGGGATTCAGGCCTCATTTGGAAGCGAGTTGGAAGTCTCGTGTTTTTCTCGAGTTGCGGCGGAAACCTGGGGTAATTTCTCGAGTTAGGATGTGGATGGCCCTTCAAAACTCGTGTTTATTCCGTGATGTCAGGAGTCAAGTCTCGTTGCCAGGGACACATTGGGATTCTAATTGAGGGTGGGCAGTGAAATAGGGACCCCTCTTTATTTGAAACTTGGGACCCAGGTTCCTTTTCCAGGTGCCACATGATATTGGGATTCCTATCAGTTTTCAATGGGATTCAGGCATCGTCTCCTTTGGAAGCATTGAACTCCAAGTTCCTTTCGAATATTCAAAGGCATGTGAGGCCTCCTGTCGAGATGAGGTGGGGAACTACAGCTTTCTCCAAAGTTTCCACAGGGGATTCAGACATTCTTTCACCTTGTGAAATGAAAGACGATCCTGCATTCCAGTCACTGCAGGTAAATCCAGCCTTATTTCGAGTCAGGGCATCTCTGTGTCCATTCCACTTGGGGCACCACACTCAGGATCTCTCTTACATTCCTATAGCTGAGAAACTCCTCGTCTTGAGGTGCTGTAGAAAGTTGGCATTCATGTGAGTCGAACCCATGGAGTCATCTCTACTCTCGATTAAATTTGTGGTACACCGAGCTTTCGTCGAGTTGCTGTGCTAAACTTGGTGTTCCTCTAGAGTTGGGATGGTGTTCCCGGGTTATCTTCGGAGATGATTAAGGAAAGACAAGCCACTTATGTTTGATGTGGATGGCAGAATCGCTATGGATCTAATGCAGGGGATTCAGGCCTCATCTCGAGATGATATGAGGGTACACGGAATGCTTTCATGTTGCTGTTGTGACTTCTGGGTCCCTCTATACTAGTGTCCCTGTTCTTACGGATTCTCAGATATTCCATCAAGGAAATCAAGGCTCCTTTCTTTGTGACGAGAAACACGAAATTACTCTCCAATCGATGAATGGGAATCAAGCCTCTTCTAACAGCATGGAGAAATTTCATGGTTTTTCTCAAGTTGCAGCAGGAACCTTGGGAATATTCTCGAATTAAGAAGGGGATGGCCCTTCAAAACTCGGGTTTGTTCAGTGACGTCAGGACTCTTTTCTAGTTGCTTGGGACACCTCGATATTATCCTCGATGCTTGGCAGGGCATTAGGGACGCCTCTCGAGGTGAGGCGTGAGACTCAGGATCCCTTTCCAATTGCCACAGGGATATTGGAATTCCTGTCAATCTTCAAGCAGACTCAGGCATCGCCTGCTTTTAAAACATTGAACTAATTGAACTCGGGGTTCCTTGCGCATTGTCAAAGGGATGTGAGGCATCAGGTCGAGATGAGGCGGCGAACTAGGGCTTTCTCTAGGGTCTCCACAGGGGATTCAGACATCCCTTCATCTTGTGTGATGAAAGACGAACCTGCATTCAAGTCACTGCAGGAAAATCCGGCTTTATTTCGAGTCAGGGCACCTCGGTGCCCGTTCTCCTTGAGGCAGCAAAATTAGATTTCCCCTCACATACCTACTGCTGAGAGATGCCTCATCTAAAGGTGCTTGTGGAACGTCTTCATTCCTCTTGAGACAGTGCCAGGGATTCCACTCTCATCTTGAAAGGATTTGGAGTACACTTAGCTTTTCTCCATTTGCGGGGCTGAACTTGGTGTTCTTCTAGACTTTGGTTGTTGATTTCGGGGAAGCTCTGGAGTTGCCCAAAGGAAGTTAAGTCCCTTTTCGTGTTTGATGGGGAATGTGGGATGGCTCTGGAGCCAATGCAGCGCAATCAGGCCTCATCTTGAGATGATTTCGGGTACACGGATCTCTTTTGTGTTGCTGTGGTGACGTCAGGGCTCCCATAGACATGTGAGAGTGTTCTTGGGGACACTCCGAAGTCCCATCCAGGAAGTTTAGACACCTTTCATGTTTGAAAGTGGAACACGGAATTGCTCTGCATGCACTGCAGGGGAATCAGGCCTCATCTGGCAGTGAAGGGGAAGTCTCGTGGTTTTTCTCGAGTTGCGGCGGGAACATGGGGTATATCCTCGAGTTAGGACGTGGATGGCCCTTCAAAACTCGTGTTTATCCCTGATGTCAGGAGTCATGTCTCGTTGCCAGGGACACATCGGGATTCTCCTTGAGGGTTTGCAGGGCAATAGGGACCCCTCTTTATTTGAGACTTGGGACCCAGGTTCCTTTTCCAGGTGCCACAGTGATATTGGGATTCCTATCAGTTTTCAATGGGATTCAGGCATCATCTCCTTTGGAAGCATTGAACTCCAAGTTCCTTTCGAATTTTCAAAGGCATGTGAGGCCTCCTGTCGAGATGAGGCGGGGAACTACTGCTTTCTTTAAAGTCTCCACAGGGAATTCAGACATCCCTTCACCTTGTGAAATGAAAGATGATCCTGCATTCAAATCACTACAGGGAAATCCGGCCATATTTCGAGTCAGGGCATCTCGGTGTCCATTCCACTTGGGACAGCACACTCAGGATCTCTCTTACATTCCTATAGCTAAGAAACTCGTCGTCTTGAGGTGCTCTAGAAAGTTGGCATTCATGTGAGTCGAACCCATGGAATAATCTCTATTCTCGAGGTTATTTGTGGATTACGGAGCTTTCTCGTGTTGTGTGCTAAACTTGATGTTCCTCTGGAGTTGGGAGGGTGTTCCCATGATATCTCCGGAGTTGATTAAGGAAAGACAAGCCACTTGTGCTTGATGTTGATGGCAGCATGGCTCTGGATCTAATGCAGGGGATTCAGGCCTCATCTCGAGATGATATGAGGGTACACGGAATGCTTTCATGTTGCTGTTGTGACTTCTGGGTCCCACTATACTTGTGTCCCTGTTCTTAGGGATTCTCTGGCGTTCCATCAAGAAAGTCAAGGCTCCTTTTTTTTTTGAGAGAAACACGAAATTACTCTAAAATCGATGAATGGGAATCGAGCCTCTTCTCACAGCGTGGAGAAAGTTTCATGTTTTTTCTCGAGTTGCAGCAGGAACCTTGGGAATATTCTTGAGTTAAGATGGGGATGGCCCTTCAAATCTCGGGTTTGTTCAGCGACGTCAGGACTCTTGCCTAGTCGCTAGGGACACTTCGATATTCTCCTCGACGCTTGGCAGGGCATTAGGACGCCTCTCGATGTGAGGCGTGATACCCAGGTTCCCTTTCCAAATGCCACAGGGATATTGGAATTCCTGTCAATCTTCAAGCAGACTCAGGCATCGCCTCGTTTTGAAACATTGAGCTCATTGAAGTCGGGGTTCCTTGCGCGTTGTCAAACGGATGTGAGGCATCCCGTCCAGATGAGGCGGCGAACTAGGGCTTTCTCTAGGGACTCCACAGGGTATTCAGACATCCCTTCATCTTGTGAAATGAAAGACGAACCTGCATTCAAGTCAATGAAGGAAATCCGGCCTTATTTTGTGTCAGGGCACCTCTGTGTCCGTTCTTCTTTGGACAGCAAACTTAGATTCCCCCTCACATACCTACGGCTGAGAGATGCCGCATCTTAAGGTGCTTGTGGAATGTCTTCATTCTTCTTGAGACGGTGCCAGGGATTCCGCTCTCATCTTGAGATGATTTGGAGTACAATTAGCTTTTCTCCATTTGTGGGGATGAAATTGGTGTTCTTCTAGACTTTGGTTGTTGATTTCGGGGAAGCTCTGGAGTTGCCCAAAGGAAGTTAAGTCCCTTTTCGTGTTTGATGGGGAATGTGGGATGGCTCTGGAGCCAATGCAGCGCAATCAGGCCTCATCTTGAGATGATTTCGGGTACACGGATCTCTTTTGTGTTGCTGTGGTGACGTCAGGGCTCCCATAGACATGTGAGAGTGTTCTTGGGGACACTCCGAAGTTCCCATCCAGGAAGTTTAGACACCTTTCATGTTTGAAAGTGGAACACGGAATTGCTCTGCATGCACTGCAGGGGAATCAGGCCTCATCTGGCAGTGAAAGGGGAAGTCTCGTGGTTTTTCTCGAGTTGCGGCGGGAACATGGGGTATATCCTCGAGTTAGGACGTGGATGGCCCTTCAAAACTCGTGTTTATCCCTGATGTCAGGAGTCATGTCTCGTTGCCAGGGACACATCGGGATTCTCCTTGAGGGTTTGCAGGGCAATAGGGACCCCTCTTTATTTGAGACTTGGGACCCAGGTTCCTTTTCCAGGTGCCACAGTGATATTGGGATTCCTATCAGTTTTCAATGGGATTCAGGCATCATCTCCTTTGGAAGCATTGAACTCCAAGTTCCTTTCGAATTTTCAAAGGCATGTGAGGCCTCCTGTCGAGATGAGGCGGGGAACTACTGCTTTCTTTAAAGTCTCCACAGGGAATTCAGACATCCCTTCACCTTGTGAAATGAAAGATGATCCTGCATTCAAATCACTACAGGGAAATCCGGCCATATTTCGAGTCAGGGCATCTCGGTGTCCATTCCACTTGGGACAGCACACTCAGGATCTCTCTTACATTCCTATAGCTAAGAAACTCGTCGTCTTGAGGTGCTCTAGAAGGTTGGCATTCATGTGAGTCGAACCCATGGAATAATCTCTATTCTCGAGGTTATTTGTGGATTACGGAGCTTTCCTCGTGTTGTGTGCTAAACTTGATGTTCCTCTGGAGTTGGGAGGGTGTTCCCATGATATCTCCGGAGTTGATTAAGGAAAGACAAGCCACTTGTGCTTGATGTTGATGGCAGCATGGCTCTGGATCTAATGCAGGGGATTCAGGCCTCATCTCGAGATGATATGAGGGTACACGGAATGCTTTCATGTTGCTGTTGTGACTTCTGGGTCCCACTATACTTGTGTCCCTGTTCTTAGGGATTCTCTGGCGTTCCATCAAGAAAGTCAAGGCTCCTTTCTTTTTGAGAGAAACACGAAATTACTCTAAAATCGATGAATGGGAATCGAGCCTCTTCTCACAGCGTGGAGAAAGTTTCATGTTTTTTCTCGAGTTGCAGCAGGAACCTTGGGAATATTCTTGAGTTAAGATGGGGATGGCCCTTCAAATCTCGGGTTTGTTCAGCGACGTCAGGACTCTTGCCTAGTCGCTAGGGACACTTCGATATTCTCCTCGACGCTTCGCAGGGCATTAGGACGCCTCTCGATGTGAGGCGTGATACCCAGGTTCCCTTTCCAAATGCCACAGGGATATTGGAATTCCTGTCAATCTTCAAGCAGACTCAGGCATCGCCTCGTTTTGAAACATTGAGCTCATTGAAGTCGGGGTTCCTTGCGCGTTGTCAAACGGATGTGAGGCATCCCGTCCAGATGAGGCGGCGAACTAGGGCTTTCTCTAGGGACTCCACAGGGTATTCAGACATCCCTTCATCTTGTGAAATGAAAGACGAACCTGCATTCAAGTCAATGAAGGAAATCCGGCCTTATTTTGTGTCAGGGCACCTCTGTGTCCGTTCTTCTTTGGACAGCAAACTTAGATTCCCCCTCACATACCTACGGCTGAGAGATGCCGCATCTTAAGGTGCTTGTGGAATGTCTTCATTCTTCTTGAGACGGTGCCAGGGATTCCGCTCTCATCTTGAGATGATTTGGAGTACAATTAGCTTTTCTCCATTTGTGGGGATGAAATTGGTGTTCCTCTAGACTTTGGTTGTTGAATTCGGAGAATCTCTGGAGTTGCCTAAAGGAAGATAAATCCGTTGTCATGTTTGATGGGGAATGAGGGATGTCTCTGCAGCAAATGCAGCGCAATCGGGCCTCATCTTGAGATGATTTCGGGTACACGGATCTCTTTTGTGTTGCTGTGGTGACGTCAGGGCTCCCATAGACTTGTGACAGTGTTCTTGGGGACTCTCCGAAGTTCCATCCAGGAAGTCCAGACTCCTTTCATGTTTGAAAGGGGAACACGGAATTGCTCTGCATGCACTGCAGGGGATTCAGGCCTCATTTGGAAGCGAGTTGGAAGTCTCGTGTTTTTCTCGAGTTGCGGCGGAAACCTGGGGTAATTTCTCGAGTTAGGATGTGGATGGCCCTTCAAAACTCGTGTTTATTCCGTGATGTCAGGAGTCAAGTCTCGTTGCCAGGGACACATTGGGATTCTAATTGAGGGTGGGCAGTGAAATAGGGACCCCTCTTTATTTGAAACTTGGGACCCAGGTTCCTTTTCCAGGTGCCACATGATATTGGGATTCCTATCAGTTTTCAATGGGATTCAGGCATCGTCTCCTTTGGAAGCATTGAACTCCAAGTTCCTTTCGAATATTCAAAGGCATGTGAGGCCTCCTGTCGAGATGAGGTGGGGAACTACAGCTTTCTCCAAAGTTTCCACAGGGGATTCAGACATTCTTTCACCTTGTGAAATGAAAGACGATCCTGCATTCCAGTCACTGCAGGTAAATCCAGCCTTATTTCGAGTCAGGGCATCTCTGTGTCCATTCCACTTGGGGCACCACACTCAGGATCTCTCTTACATTCCTATAGCTGAGAAACTCCTCGTCTTGAGGTGCTGTAGAAAGTTGGCATTCATGTGAGTCGAACCCATGGAGTCATCTCTACTCTCGATTAAATTTGTGGTACACCGAGCTTTCGTCGAGTTGCTGTGCTAAACTTGGTGTTCCTCTAGAGTTGGGATGGTGTTCCCGGGTTATCTGCGGAGATGATTAAGGAAAGACAAGCCACTTATGTTTGATGTGGATGGCAGAATCGCTATGGATCTAATGCAGGGGATTCAGGCCTCATCTCGAGATGATATGAGGGTACACGGAATGCTTTCATGTTGCTGTTGTGACTTCTGGGTCCCTCTATACTAGTGTCCCTGTTCTTACGGATTCTCAGATATTCCATCAAGGAAATCAAGGCTCCTTTCTTTGTGACGAGAAACACGAAATTACTCTCCAATCGATGAATGGGAATCAAGCCTCTTCTAACAGCATGGAGAAATTTCATGGTTTTTTCTCAAGTTGCAGCAGGAACCTTGGGAATATTCTCGAATTAAGAAGGGGATGGCCCTTCAAAACTCGGGTTTGTTCAGTGACGTCAGGACTCTTTTCTAGTTGCTTGGGACACCTCGATATTATCCTCGATGCTTGGCAGGGCATTAGGGACGCCTCTCGAGGTGAGGCGTGAGACTCAGGATCCCTTTCCAATTGCCACAGGGATATTGGAATTCCTGTCAATCTTCAAGCAGACTCAGGCATCGCCTGCTTTTAAAACATTGAACTAATTGAACTCGGGGTTCCTTGCGCATTGTCAAAGGGATGTGAGGCATCAGGTCGAGATGAGGCGGCGAACTAGGGCTTTCTCTAGGGTCTCCACAGGGGATTCAGACATCCCTTCATCTTGTGTGATGAAAGACGAACCTGCATTCAAGTCACTGCAGGAAAATCCGGCTTTATTTCGAGTCAGGGCACCTCGGTGCCCGTTCTCCTTGAGGCAGCAAAATTTAGATTTCCCCTCACATACCTACTGCTGAGAGATGCCTCATCTAAAGGTGCTTGTGGAACGTCTTCATTCCTCTTGAGACAGTGCCAGGGATTCCACTCTCATCTTGAAAGGATTTGGAGTACACTTAGCTTTTCTCCATTTGCGGGGCTGAACTTGGTGTTCTTCTAGACTTTGGTTGTTGATTTCGGGGAAGCTCTGGAGTTGCCCAAAGGAAGTTAAGTCCCTTTTCGTGTTTGATGGGGAATGTGGGATGGCTCTGGAGCCAATGCAGCGCAATCAGGCCTCATCTTGAGATGATTTCGGGTACACGGATCTCTTTTGTGTTGCTGTGGTGACGTCAGGGCTCCCATAGACATGTGAGAGTGTTCTTGGGGACACTCCGAAGTCCCATCCAGGAAGTTTAGACACCTTTCATGTTTGAAAGTGGAACACGGAATTGCTCTGCATGCACTGCAGGGGAATCAGGCCTCATCTGGCAGTGAAGGGGAAGTCTCGTGTTTTTCTCGAGTTGCGGCGGGAACATGGGGTATATCCTCGAGTTAGGACGTGGATGGCCCTTCAAAACTCGTGTTTATCCCTGATGTCAGGAGTCATGTCTCGTTGCCAGGGACACATCGGGATTCTCCTTGAGGGTTTGCAGGGCAATAGGGACCCCTCTTTATTTGAGACTTGGGACCCAGGTTCCTTTTCCAGGTGCCACAGTGATATTGGGATTCCTATCAGTTTTCAATGGGATTCAGGCATCATCTCCTTTGGAAGCATTGAACTCCAAGTTCCTTTCGAATTTTCAAAGGCATGTGAGGCCTCCTGTCGAGATGAGGCGGGGAACTACTGCTTTCTTTAAAGTCTCCACAGGGAATTCAGACATCCCTTCACCTTGTGAAATGAAAGATGATCCTGCATTCAAATCACTACAGGGAAATCCGGCCATATTTCGAGTCAGGGCATCTCGGTGTCCATTCCACTTGGGACAGCACACTCAGGATCTCTCTTACATTCCTATAGCTAAGAAACTCGTCGTCTTGAGGTGCTCTAGAAGGTTGGCATTCATGTGAGTCGAACCCATGGAATAATCTCTATTCTCGAGGTTATTTGTGGATTACGGAGCTTTCCTCGTGTTGTGTGCTAAACTTGATGTTCCTCTGGAGTTGGGAGGGTGTTCCCATGATATCTCCGGAGTTGATTAAGGAAAGACAAGCCACTTGTGCTTGATGTTGATGGCAGCATGGCTCTGGATCTAATGCAGGGGATTCAGGCCTCATCTCGAGATGATATGAGGGTACACGGAATGCTTTCATGTTGCTGTTGTGACTTCTGGGTCCCACTATACTTGTGTCCCTGTTCTTAGGGATTCTCTGGCGTTCCATCAAGAAAGTCAAGGCTCCTTTCTTTTTGAAGAGAAACACGAAATTACTCTAAAATCGATGAATGGGAATCGAGCCTCTTCTCACAGCGTGGAGAAAGTTTCATGTTTTTTCTCGAGTTGCAGCAGGAAACCTTGGGAATATTCTTGAGTTAAGATGGGGATGGCCCTTCAAATCTCGGGTTTGTTCAGCGACGTCAGGACTCTTGCCTAGTCGCTAGGGACACTTCGATATTCTCCTCGACGCTTCGCAGGGCATTAGGACGCCTCTCGATGTGAGGCGTGATACCCAGGTTCCCTTTCCAAATGCCACAGGGATATTGGAATTCCTGTCAATCTTCAAGCAGACCCAGGCATCGCCTCGTTTTGAAACATTGAGCTCATTGAAGTCGGGGTTCCTTGCGCGTTGTCAAACGGATGTGAGGCATCCCGTCCAGATGAGGCGGCGAACTAGGGCTTTCTCTAGGGACTCCACAGGGTATTCAGACATCCCTTCATCTTGTGAAATGAAAGACGAACCTGCATTCAAGTCAATGAAGGAAATCCGGCCTTATTTTGTGTCAGGGCACCTCTGTGTCCGTTCTTCTTTGGACAGCAAACTTAGATTCCCCCTCACATACCTACGGCTGAGAGATGCCGCATCTTAAGGTGCTTGTGGAATGTCTTCATTCTTCTTGAGACGGTGCCAGGGATTCCGCTCTCATCTTGAGATGATTTGGAGTACAATTAGCTTTTCTCCATTTGTGGGGATGAAATTGGTGTTCCTCTAGACTTTGGTTGTTGAATTCGGGAATCTCTGGAGTTGCCTAAAGGAAGATAAATCCGTTGTCATGTTTGATGGGGAATGAGGGATGTCTCTGCAGCAAATGCAGCGCAATCGGGCCTCATCTTGAGATGATTTCGGGTACACG
>JAJLRB010000889.1:0-29465 GCA_020976825.1 Odocoileus hemionus | reverse complement strand
CCGTGTACCACAAATCTAATCGAGAGTAGAGATGACTCCATGGGCTCCACTCACATGAATGACAACTTTGTACAGCACCTCAAGACGAGGAGTTTCTCAGCTATAGGTATGTAAGAGAGATCCTGAGTGTGCTGCCCCAAGTGGAATGGACACCGAGATGCCCTGACTCGAAATGAGGCCGGATTTCCCTGCAGTGATTGGAATGCAGGATCGTCTTTAATTTCACAAGGTGAAGGGATGTCTGAATCCCCTGTGGAGATTTTAGAGAAAGCAGTAGTTCCCCGCCTCGTCTCGACAGGAGGCCTCACATGCCTTTGAAAATTCAAAAGGAACTTGGAGTTCAATGCTTCCAAAGAGACGATTCCTGCATCCCAATGAAAACTGATAGGAATCCCAATATCACTGTGGCACCTGAAAAAGGAATCAGTGTCCCAATTCTCAAATAAAGAGGGGTCCCTATTGCCCTGCCAAACCTCAACGAGAATCCCGATGTGTCCCTGACAACGAGACATGACTACTGACGTCACGGAATAAACACGGGTTTTGAAGCGCCATCCACATCCTAACTCCAGAATATACCCCAGGTTCCTGCCGCAACTCGAGCAAAACCACGAGACTTCCCCCTCGCTGCCAGATGAGGCCAGATTCCCCTGCAGTGCATGCAGAGCAATTCCGTGTTCCCCTTTCAAACAAGAAAGGTGTCTGCACCTCCGGAATGGAACTTCGGAGAGTCCCCAAGAACACTGTCACAAGTCTATAGGGGCCCTGAGGTCACCGCAGCAACACGAAAGAGATCCGTGCACCTGAAATCATCTCAAGATGAGGCCTGATTGCGCTGCATTGGTTCCAGAGCCATCCCACATTTCCCATCAAACAAGACAAGGGACTTAACTTCCTTTAGGCAACTCCAGAGATTCCCCGAAATCAACAACCAAAAAGTCTAGAAGAACACCAAGTTCAGCCCCGCAAATGGAGAAAAAGCTAAGTGTACACCAAATCCTCTCAAGATGAGAGCGGAATCCCTGGCACCGTCTCAAGAGGAATGAAGACATACCACAAGCACTTTAAGATGAGGCATCTCTCAGCAGTAGGTATGTGAGGGGGAATCTAAGTTTGCTGCCTCAAGAAGAACGGACACCGAGGTGCCCTGACTCGAAATAAGGCCGGATTTCCCTGCAGTGACTTGAATGCAGGTTCGTCTTTCATCTCACAAGATGAAGGGATGTCTGAATCCCCTGTGGAGACCATAGAGAAAGCCCTAGTTCGACGCCTCATCTGCACGGGATGCCTCACATACCTTTGACAACGTGCAAGGAACCCCGAGTTCAATGAGCTCAATGTTTCAAAACGAGGCGATGCCTGAGTCTGCTTGAAGATTGACAGGAATTCCAATATCCCTGTGGCAACTGGAAAGGGAACCTGGGTCTCAGGCAACACCTCGAGAGGCGTCCCTAATGCCCTGCCAAGCATCGAGGAGAATATCGAGGTGTCCCAAGCAACTAGACAAGAGTCCTGACGTTGCTGACAAACCCGAGTTTTGAAGGGCCATCCCCATCTTAACTCGAGAATATTCCCAAGGTTCCTGCTGCAACTCGAGAAATACCATGAGACTTCTCCACACTGGGAGAAGAGACTCGATTCCCATTCATCGATTGAAGAATAATTTCGTGTTTCTCGTCAAAAAGAAAGGAGCCTTGACTTCCTTGATGGAACCCCAGAGAATCCCTAAGAACAGGGACACAAGTATAGAGGGACTCAGAAGTCACAACAGCTACATGAAAAAGCATTCCGTGTACCCTCATATAAACTCGAGATGAGGTCTGAATACCCTGCATTAGATCCAGAGCCATTCTGCCATCAACATCAAACACAAGTGGCTTGTCTTTCCTTAATCAACTCTGGAGATAACCCGGGAACACCGTCCCAACTCTAGAGGAACACCAAGTTTAGCACACAGCAACTCGACGAAAGCTCCGTGTACCACAAATCTAATCGAGAGTAGAGATGACTCCATGGGCTCCACTCACATGAATGACAACTTTGTACAGCACCTCAAGACGAGGAGTTTCTCAGCTATAGGTATGTAAGAGAGATCCTGAGTGTGCTGCCCCAAGTGGAATGGACACCGAGATGCCCTGACTCGAAATGAGGCCGGATTTCCCTGCAGTGATTGGAATGCAGGATCGTCTTTAATTTCACAAGGTGAAGGGATGTCTGAATCCCCTGTGGAGATTTTAGAGAAAGCAGTAGTTCCCCGCCTCGTCTCGACAGGAGGCCTCACATGCCTTTGAAAATTCAAAAGGAACTTGGAGTTCAATGCTTCCAAAGAGACGATTCCTGCATCCCAATGAAAACTGATAGGAATCCCAATATCACTGTGGCACCTGAAAAAGGAATCAGTGTCCCAATTCTCAAATAAAGAGGGGTCCCTATTGCCCTGCCAAACCTACGAGAATCCCGATGTGTCCCTGACAACGAGACATGACTACTGACGTCACGGAATAAACACGGGTTTTGAAGCGCCATCCACATCCTAACTCCAGAATATACCCCAGGTTCCTGCCGCAACTCGAGCAAAACCACGAGACTTCCCCCTCGCTGCCAGATGAGGCCAGATTCCCCTGCAGTGCATGCAGAGCAATTCCGTGTTCCCCTTTCAAACAAGAAAGGTGTCTGCACCTCCGGAATGGAACTTCGGAGAGTCCCCAAGAACACTGTCACAAGTCTATAGGGGCCCTGAGGTCACCGCAGCAACACGAAAGAGATCCGTGCACCTGAAATCATCTCAAGATGAGGCCTGATTGCGCTGCATTGGTTCCAGAGCCATCCCACATTTCCCATCAAACAAGACAAGGGACTTAACTTCCTTTAGGCAACTCCAGAGATTCCCCGAAATCAACAACCAAAGTCTAGAAGAACACCAAGTTCAGCCCCGCAAAAATGAGAGAAAGCTAAGTGTACACCAAATCCTCTCAAGATGAGAGCGGAATCCCTGGCACCGTCTCAAGAGGAATGAAGACATACCACAAGCACTTTAAGATGAGGCATCTCTCAGCAGTAGGTATGTGAGGGGGAATCTAAGTTTGCTGCCTCAAGAAGAACGGACACCGAGGTGCCCTGACTCGAAATAAGGCCGGATTTCCCTGCAGTGACTTGAATGCAGGTTCGTCTTTCATCTCACAAGATGAAGGGATGTCTGAATCCCCTGTGGAGACCATAGAGAAAGCCCTAGTTCGACGCCTCATCTGCACGGGATGCCTCACATACCTTTGACAACGTGCAAGGAACCCCGAGTTCAATGAGCTCAATGTTTCAAAACGAGGCGATGCCTGAGTCTGCTTGAAGATTGACAGGAATTCCAATATCCCTGTGGCAACTGGAAAGGGAACCTGGGTCTCAGGCAACACCTCGAGAGGCGTCCCTAATGCCCTGCCAAGCATCGAGGAGAATATCGAGGTGTCCCAAGCAACTAGACAAGAGTCCTGACGTTGCTGACAAACCCGAGTTTTGAAGGGCCATCCCCATCTTAACTCGAGAATATTCCCAAGGTTCCTGCTGCAACTCGAGAAATACCATGAGACTTCTCCACACTGGGAGAAGAGACTCGATTCCCATTCATCGATTGAAGAATAATTTCGTGTTTCTCGTCAAAAAGAAAGGAGCCTTGACTTCCTTGATGGAACCCCAGAGAATCCCTAAGAACAGGGACACAAGTATAGAGGGACTCAGAAGTCACAACAGCTACATGAAAGCATTCCGTGTACCCTCATATAAACTCGAGATGAGGTCTGAATACCCTGCATTAGATCCAGAGCCATTCTGCCATCAACATCAAACACAAGTGGCTTGTCTTTCCTTAATCAACTCTGGAGATAACCCGGGAACACCGTCCCAACTCTAGAGGAACACCAAGTTTAGCACAGCAACTCGACGAAAGCTCCGTGTACCACAAATCTAATCGAGAGTAGAGATGACTCCATGGGCTCCACTCACATGAATGACAACTTTGTACAGCACCTCAAGACGAGGAGTTTCTCAGCTATAGGTATGTAAGAGAGATCCTGAGTGTGCTGCCCCAAGTGGAATGGACACCGAGATGCCCTGACTCGAAATGAGGCCGGATTTCCCTGCAGTGATTGGAATGCAGGATCGTCTTTAATTTCACAAGGTGAAGGGATGTCTGAATCCCCTGTGGAGATTTTAGAGAAAGCAGTAGTTCCCCGCCTCGTCTCGACAGGAGGCCTCACATGCCTTTGAAAATTCAAAAGGAACTTGGAGTTCAATGCTTCCAAAGAGACGATTCCTGCATCCCAATGAAAACTGATAGGAATCCCAATATCACTGTGGCACCTGAAAAAGGAATCAGTGTCCCAATTCTCAAATAAAGAGGGGTCCCTATTGCCCTGCCAAACCTCAACGAGAATCCCGATGTGTCCCTGACAACGAGACATGACTACTGACGTCACGGAATAAACACGGGTTTTGAAGCGCCATCCACATCCTAACTCCAGAATATACCCCAGGTTCCTGCCGCAACTCGAGCAAAACCACGAGACTTCCCCCTCGCTGCCAGATGAGGCCAGATTCCCCTGCAGTGCATGCAGAGCAATTCCGTGTTCCCCTTTCAAACAAGAAAGGTGTCTGCACCTCCGGAATGGAACTTCGGAGAGTCCCCAAGAACACTGTCACAAGTCTATAGGGGCCCTGAGGTCACCGCAGCAACACGAAAGAGATCCGTGCACCTGAAATCATCTCAAGATGAGGCCTGATTGCGCTGCATTGGTTCCAGAGCCATCCCACATTTCCCATCAAACAAGACAAGGGACTTAACTTCCTTTAGGCAACTCCAGAGATTCCCCGAAATCAACAACCAAAGTCTAGAAGAACACCAAGTTCAGCCCCGCAAATGGAGAAAAGCTAAGTGTACACCAAATCCTCTCAAGATGAGAGCGGAATCCCTGGCACCGTCTCAAGAGGAATGAAGACATACCACAAGCACTTTAAGATGAGGCATCTCTCAGCAGTAGGTATGTGAGGGGGAATCTAAGTTTGCTGCCTCAAGAAGAACGGACACCGAGGTGCCCTGACTCGAAATAAGGCCGGATTTCCCTGCAGTGACTTGAATGCAGGTTCGTCTTTCATCTCACAAGATGAAGGGATGTCTGAATCCCCTGTGGAGACCATAGAGAAAGCCCTAGTTCGACGCCTCATCTGCACGGGATGCCTCACATACCTTTGACAACGTGCAAGGAACCCCGAGTTCAATGAGCTCAATGTTTCAAAACGAGGCGATGCCTGAGTCTGCTTGAAGATTGACAGGAATTCCAATATCCCTGTGGCAACTGGAAAGGGAACCTGGGTCTCAGGCAACACCTCGAGAGGCGTCCCTAATGCCCTGCCAAGCATCGAGGAGAATATCGAGGTGTCCCAAGCAACTAGACAAGAGTGTCCTGACGTTGCTGACAAACCCGAGTTTTGAAGGGCCATCCCCATCTTAACTCGAGAATATTCCCAAGGTTCCTGCTGCAACTCGAGAAATACCATGAGACTTCTCCACACTGGGAGAAGAGACTCGATTCCCATTCATCGATTGAAGAATAATTTCGTGTTTCTCGTCAAAAAGAAAGGAGCCTTGACTTCCTTGATGGAACCCCAGAGAATCCCTAAGAACAGGGACACAAGTATAGAGGGACTCAGAAGTCACAACAGCTACATGAAAGCATTCCGTGTACCCTCATATAAACTCGAGATGAGGTCTGAATACCCTGCATTAGATCCAGAGCCATTCTGCCATCAACATCAAACACAAGTGGCTTGTCTTTCCTTAATCAACTCTGGAGATAACCCGGGAACACCGTCCCAACTCTAGAGGAACACCAAGTTTAGCACAGCAACTCGACGAAAGCTCCGTGTACCACAAATCTAATCGAGAGTAGAGATGACTCCATGGGCTCCACTCACATGAATGACAACTTTGTACAGCACCTCAAGACGAGGAGTTTCTCAGCTATAGGTATGTAAGAGAGATCCTGAGTGTGCTGCCCCAAGTGGAATGGACACCGAGATGCCCTGACTCGAAATGAGGCCGGATTTCCCTGCAGTGATTGGAATGCAGGATCGTCTTTAATTTCACAAGGTGAAGGGATGTCTGAATCCCCTGTGGAGATTTTAGAGAAAGCAGTAGTTCCCCGCCTCGTCTCGACAGGAGGCCTCACATGCCTTTGAAAATTCAAAAGGAACTTGGAGTTCAATGCTTCCAAAGAGACGATTCCTGCATCCCAATGAAAACTGATAGGAATCCCAATATCACTGTGGCACCTGAAAAAGGAATCAGTGTCCCAATTCTCAAATAAAGAGGGGTCCCTATTGCCCTGCCAAACCTCAACGAGAATCCCGATGTGTCCCTGACAACGAGACATGACTACTGACGTCACGGAATAAACACGGGTTTTGAAGCGCCATCCACATCCTAACTCCAGAATATACCCCAGGTTCCTGCCGCAACTCGAGCAAAACCACGAGACTTCCCCCTCGCTGCCAGATGAGGCCAGATTCCCCTGCAGTGCATGCAGAGCAATTCCGTGTTCCCCTTTCAAACAAGAAAGGTGTCTGCACCTCCGGAATGGAACTTCGGAGAGTCCCCAAGAACACTGTCACAAGTCTATAGGGGCCCTGAGGTCACCGCAGCAACACGAAAGAGATCCGTGCACCTGAAATCATCTCAAGATGAGGCCTGATTGCGCTGCATTGGTTCCAGAGCCATCCCACATTTCCCATCAAACAAGACAAGGGACTTAACTTCCTTTAGGCAACTCCAGAGATTCCCCGAAATCAACAACCAAAGTCTAGAAGAACACCAAGTTCAGCCCCGCAAATGGAGAAAAGCTAAGTGTACACCAAATCCTCTCAAGATGAGAGCGGAATCCCTGGCACCGTCTCAAGAGGAAAAGACATACCACAAGCACTTTAAGATGAGGCATCTCTCAGCAGTAGGTATGTGAGGGGGAATCTAAGTTTGCTGCCTCAAGAAGAACGGACACCGAGGTGCCCTGACTCGAAATAAGGCCGGATTTCCCTGCAGTGACTTGAATGCAGGTTCGTCTTTCATCTCACAAGATGAAGGGATGTCTGAATCCCCTGTGGAGACCATAGAGAAAGCCCTAGTTCGACGCCTCATCTGCACGGGATGCCTCACATACCTTTGACAACGTGCAAGGAACCCCGAGTTCAATGAGCTCAATGTTTCAAAACGAGGCGATGCCTGAGTCTGCTTGAAGATTGACAGGAATTCCAATATCCCTGTGGCAACTGGAAAGGGAACCTGGGTCTCAGGCAACACCTCGAGAGGCGTCCCTAATGCCCTGCCAAGCATCGAGGAGAATATCGAGGTGTCCCAAGCAACTAGACAAGAGTCCTGACGTTGCTGACAAACCCGAGTTTTGAAGGCCATCCCCATCTTAACTCGAGAATATTCCCAAGGTTCCTGCTGCAACTCGAGAAATACCATGAGACTTCTCCACACTGGGAGAAGAGACTCGATTCCCATTCATCGATTGAAGAATAATTTCGTGTTTCTCGTCAAAAAGAAAGGAGCCTTGACTTCCTTGATGGAACCCCAGAGAATCCCTAAGAACAGGGACACAAGTATAGAGGGACTCAGAAGTCACAACAGCTACATGAAAGCATTCCGTGTACCCTCATATAAACTCGAGATGAGGTCTGAATACCCTGCATTAGATCCAGAGCCATTCTGCCATCAACATCAAACACAAGTGGCTTGTCTTTCCTTAATCAACTCTGGAGATAACCCGGGAACACCGTCCCAACTCTAGAGGAACACCAAGTTTAGCACAGCAACTCGACGAAAGCTCCGTGTACCACAAATCTAATCGAGAGTAGAGATGACTCCATGGGCTCCACTCACATGAATGACAACTTTGTACAGCACCTCAAGACGAGGAGTTTCTCAGCTATAGGTATGTAAGAGAGATCCTGAGTGTGCTGCCCCAAGTGGAATGGACACCGAGATGCCCTGACTCGAAATGAGGCCGGATTTCCCTGCAGTGATTGGAATGCAGGATCGTCTTTAATTTCACAAGGTGAAGGGATGTCTGAATCCCCTGTGGAGATTTTAGAGAAAGCAGTAGTTCCCCGCCTCGTCTCGACAGGAGGCCTCACATGCCTTTGAAAATTCAAAAGGAACTTGGAGTTCAATGCTTCCAAAGAGACGATTCCTGCATCCCAATGAAAACTGATAGGAATCCCAATATCACTGTGGCACCTGAAAAAGGAATCAGTGTCCCAATTCTCAAATAAAGAGGGGTCCCTATTGCCCTGCCAAACGCAAGAGAATCCCGATGTGTCCCTGACAACGACACATAACTACTGACATCACGGAATAAACACGGGTTTTGAAGCGCCATCCACATCCTAACTCCAGAATATACCCCAGGTTCCTGCAACTCGAGCAAAACCACGAGACTTCCCCTCGCTGCCAGATGAGGCCAGATTCCCCTGCAGTGCATGCAGAGCAATTCCGTGTTCCCCTTTCAAACAAGAAAGGTGTCTGCACTCCTGGAATGGAACTTCGGAGAGTCCCCAAGAACACTGTCACAAGTCTATAGGGCCCTGAGGTCACCGCAGCAACACGAAAGAGATCCGTGTACCTGAATCATCTCAAGATGAGGCCTGATTGCGCTGCATTTGCTCCAGAGCCATCCCACATTTCCCATCAAACAAGACAAGGGACTTAACTTCCTTTAGGCAACTCCAGAGATTCCCCGAAATCAACAACCAAAGTCTAGAGGAACACCAAGTTCAGCCCCGCAAATGGAGAAAAGCTAAGTGTACACCAAATCCTCTCAAGATGAGAGCGAATCCCTGGCACCGTCTCAAGAGAATGAAGACATTCCACAAGCACCTTTAAGATGAGGCATCTCTCAGCAGTAGGTATGTGAGGGGGAATCTAAGTTTGCTGCCTCAAGAAGAACGGACACCGAGGTGCCCTGACTCGAAATAAGGCCGGATTTCCCTGCAGTGACTTGAATGCAGGTTCGTCTTTCATCTCACAAGATGAAGGGATGTCTGAATCCCCTGTGGAGACCCATAGAGAAAGCCCTAGTTCGACGCCTCATCTGCACGGGATGCCTCACATACCTTTTGACAACGTGCAAGGAACCCCGAGTTCAATGAGCTCAATGTTTCAAAACGAGGCGATGCCTGAGTCTGCTTGAAGATTGACAGGAATTCCAATATCCCTGTGGCAACTGGAAAGGGAACCTGGGTCTCACGCAACACCTCGAGAGGCGTCCCTAATGCCCTGCCAAGCATCGAGGAGAATATCGAGGTGTCCCAAGCAACTAGACAAGAGTCCTGACGTTGCTGACAAACCCGAGTTTTGAAGGGCCATCCCCATCTTAACTCGAGAATATTCCCAAGGTTCCTGCTGCAACTCGAGAAAAACCATGAGACTTCTCCACACTGGGAGAAGAGGCTCGATTCCCATTCATCGATTGAAGAATAATTTCGTGTTTCTCGTCAAAAAAAAAGGAGCCTTGACTTCCTTGATGGAACCCCAGAGAATCCCTAAGAACAGGGACACAAGTATAGAGGGACTCAGAAGTCACAACAGCTACATGAAAGCATTCCGTGTACCCTCATATAAACTCGAGATGAGGTCTGAATACCCTGCATTAGATCCAGAGCCATTCTGCCATCAACATCAAACACAAGTGGCTTGTCTTTCCTTAATCAACTCTGGAGATAACCCGGGAACACCGTCCCAACTCTAGAGGAACACCAAGTTTAGCACAGCAACTCGACGAAAGCTCCGTGTACCACAAATCTAATCGAGAGTAGAGATGACTCCATGGGCTCCACTCACATGAATGACAACTTTGTACAGCACCTCAAGACGAGGAGTTTCTCAGCTATATAGGGTAAGAGAGATCCTGAGTGTGCTGCCCCAAGTGGAATGGACACCGAGATGCCCTGACTCGAAATGAGGCCGGATTTCCCTGCAGTGATTGGAATGCAGGATCGTCTTTAATTTCACAAGGTGAAGGGATGTCTGAATCCCCTGTGGAGATTTTAGAGAAAGCAGTAGTTCCCCGCCTCGTCTCGACAGGAGGCCTCACATGCCTTTGAAAATTCAAAAGGAACTTGGAGTTCAATGCTTCCAAAGAGACGATTCCTGCCCAATGAAAACTGATAGGAATCCCAATATCACTGTGGCACCTGAAAAAGGAATCAGTGTGTCCCAATTCTCAAATAAAGAGGGGTCCCTATTGCCCTGCCAAACCAAAGAGAATCCCGATGTGTCCCTGACAACGAGACACATGACTACTGACTGACATCACGGAATAAACACGGTTTTTGAAGCGCCATCCACATCCTAACTCCAGAATATACCCCAGGTTCCCGCCGCAACTCGAGCAAAACCACGAGACTTCCCCCTCGCTGCCAGATGAGGCCAGATTCCCCTGCAGTGCATGCAGAGCAATTCCGTGTTCCCCTTTCAAACAAGAAAGGTGTCTGCACTTCCTGGATGGAACTTCGGAGAGTCCCCAAGAACACTGTCACAAGTCTATAGGGGCCCTGAGGTCACCGCAGCAACACAAAAGAGATTCGTGTACCCGAAAACATCTCAAGATGAGGCCCGATTGCGCTGCATTGGTTCCAGAGCCATCCCACATTTCCCATCAAACAAGACAAGGGACTTAACTTCCTTTAGGCAACTCCAGAGATTCCCCGAAATCAACAACCAAAGTCTAGAAGAACACCAAGTTCAGCCCCGCAAATGGAGAAAAGCTAAGTGTACACCAAATCCTCTCAAGATGAGAGCGGAATCCCTGGCACCGTCTCAAGAGGAATGAAGACATACCACAAGCACTTTAAGATGAGGCATCTCTCAGCAGTAGGTATGTGAGGGGGAATCTAAGTGCTGCCTCAAGAAGAACGGACACCGAGGTGCCCTGACTCGAAATAAGGCCGGATTTCCCTGCAGTGACTTGAATGCAGGTTCGTCTTTCATCTCACAAGATGAAGGGATGTCTGAATCCCCTGTGGAGACCATAGAGAAAGCCCTAGTTCGACGCCTCATCTGCACGGGATGCCTCACATACCTTTGACAACGTGCAAGGAACCCCGAGTTCAATGAGCTCAATGTTTCAAAACGAGGCGATGCCTGAGTCTGCTTGAAGATTGACAGGAATTCCAATATCCCTGTGGCAACTGGAAAGGGAACCTGGGTCTCAGGCAACACCTCGAGAGGCGTCCCTAATGCCCTGCCAAGCGAGGAGAATATCGAGGTGTCCCAAGCAACTAGACAAGAGTCCTGACGTTGCTGACAAACCCGAGTTTTGAAGGGCCATCCCCATCTTAACTCGAGAATATTCCCAAGGTTCCTGCTGCAACTCGAGAAAAACCATGAGAGACTTATCCACACTGGGAGAAGAGACTCGATTCCCATTCATCGATTGAAGAATAATTTCGTGTTTCGTCAAAAAAAAGAAAGGAGCCTTGACTTCCTTGATGGAACCCCAGAGAATCCCTAAGAAACAGGGACACAAGTATAGAGGGACTCAGAAGTCACAACAGCACATGAAAGCATTCCATGTACCCTCATATAAACTCGAGATGAGGTCTGAATACCCTGCATTAGATCCAGAGCCATTCTGCCATCAACATCAAACACAAGTGGCTTGTCTTTCCTTAATCAACTCTGGAGATAACCCGGGAACACCGTCCCAACTCTAGAGGAACACCAAGTTTAGCACAGCAACTCGACGAAA
Organism: Odocoileus hemionus; assembly: GCA_020976825.1. Classification (NCBI taxonomy): domain Eukaryota; kingdom Metazoa; phylum Chordata; class Mammalia; order Artiodactyla; family Cervidae; genus Odocoileus; species Odocoileus hemionus. Next base: position 17,673 of record JAJLRB010000889.1, on the reverse strand, counting down.
GCTCCGTGTACCACAAATCTAATCGAGAGTAGAGATGACTCATGGGCTCGACTCACATGAATGACAACTTTTACAGCACCTCAAGACGAGGAGTTTCTCAGCTATAGGAATGTAAGAGAGATCCTGAGTGTGCTGCTCCCAAGTGGATGGACACCGAGATGCCCTGACTCGAAATAAGGCCGGATTTCCCTGCAGTGATTGGAATGCAGGATCGTCTCTTTAATTTCACAAGGTGAAGGGATGTCTGAATCCCCTGTGGAGATTTTAGAGAAAGCAGTAGTTCCCCGCCTCATCTCGACAGGAGGCCTCACATGCCTTTGAAAATTCGAAAGGAACTTGGAGTTCAATGCTTCCAAAGAGACGATGCCTGAATCCCATGAAAACTGATAGGAATCCCAATATCACTGTGGCACCTGGAAAAAGGAACCAGGGTCCCAAGACTCAAATAAAGAGGGGTCCCTATTGCCCTGCCAAATCCTCAAGGAGAATCCCGATGTGTTCCTGGAAACGACACATAACTCTGACTGACATCACGGAATAAACACGAGTTTTGAAGGGCCATCCACGTCCTAACTCGAGAATATACCTCCCAGATTCCCGCCGCAACTCGAGAAAAACCACGAGACTTCCCCCTCGCTGCCAGATGAGGCCAGTTCCCCTGCAGTGCATGCAGAGCAATTCCGTGTTCCCCTTTCAAACATGAAAGGAGTCTGAACTTCCTGGATGGAACTTCGGAGAGTCCCCAAGAACACTGTCACAAGTCTATAGGGGCCCTGACGTCACCGCAGCAACACAAAAGAGATCCGTGTACCTGAAATCATCTCAAGATGAGGCCGATTGCGCTGCATTGTCTCAAGAGACATCCCACATTCCCCATCAAACACGACAAGGGACTTAACTTCCTTTAGGCAACTCCAGAGATTCCCCGAAATCAACAACCAAAGTCTAGAAGAACACCTAGTTCAGCCCCGCAAATGGAGAAAAGCTAAGTGTACACCAAATCCTCTCAAGATGAGAGCGGAATCCCTGGCACCGTCTCAAGAGGAATGAAGACATATTCCACAAGCACCTTAAGATGAGGCATCTCTCAGCAGTAGGTATGTGAGGGGGAATCTAAGTTTGCTGCCTCAAGAAGAACGGACACCGAGGTGCCCTGACTCGAAATAAGGCCGGATTTCCCTGCAGTGACTTGAATGCAGGTTCGTCTTTCATCTCACAAGATGAAGGGATGTCTGAATCCCCTGTGGAGACCCTAGAGAAAGCCCTAGTTCGCCGCCTCATCTGCACGGGATGCCTCACATCCCTTTGACAACGTGCAAGGAACCCCGAGTTCAATGAGCTCAATGTTTCAAAAGGAGGCGATGCCTGAGTCTGCTTGAAGATTGACAGGAATTCCAATATCCCTGTGGCAACTGGAAAGGGAACCTGGGTCTCACGCAACACCTCGAGAGGCGTCCCTAATGCCCTGCCAAGCATCGAGGAGAATATCGAGGTGTCCCAAGCAGCAACTAGACAAGAGTCCTGACGTTGCTGAACAAACCCGAGTTTTGAAGGGCCATCCCCATCTTAACTCGAGAATATTCCCAAGGTTCCTGCTGCAACTCGAGAAAACCATGAGACTTCTCCACACTGTGAGAAGAGGCTCGATTCCCATTCATCGATTGAAGAGTAATTTCGTGTTTCTCGTCAAAAAGAAAGGAGCCTTGACTTCCTTGATGGAACCCAGAGAATCCCTAAGAACAGGGACACAAGTATAGAGGGACCAGAAGTCACAACAGCAACATGAAAGCATTCCGTTTACCCTCATATAAACTCGAGATGAGGCCTGAATACCCTGCATTAGATCCAGAGCCATTCTGCCATCAACATCAAACACAAGTGGCTTGTCTTTCCTTAATCAACTCTGGAGATAACCCGGGAACACCGTCCCAACTCTAGAGGAACACCAAGTTTAGCACAGCAACTCGACGAAAGCTCCGTGTACCACAAATCTAATCGAGAGTAGAGATGACTCCATGGGCTCGACTCACATGAATGCCAACTTTCTACAGCACCTCAAGACGAGGAGTTTCTCAGCTATAGGAATGTAAGAGAGATCCTGAGTGTGCTGCCCCAAGTGGAATGGAATGGACACCGAGATGCCCTGACTCGAAATAAGGCCATTTCCCTGCAGTGATTTGAATGCAGGATCGTCTTTAATTTCAAAAGTTGAAGGGATGTCTGAATCCCCTGTGGGGACTTTTAGAGAAAGAAGTAGTTCCCCGCCTCATCTCGACAGGAGGCCTCACATGCCTTTGAAAATTCGAAAGGAACTTGGAGTTCAATGCTTCCAAAGGAGACGATGTCTGAATCCCATTGAAAACTGATAGGAATCCCAATATCACTGTGGCACCTGGAAAAAGGAACCTGGGTCCCAATTCTCAAATAAAGAGGGGTCCCTATTGCCCTGCCAACCTCAACGAGAATCCCGATGTGTCCCTGGCAACGAGACATGACTCCTGACATCACGGAATAAACACGAGTTTTGAAGGGCCATCCACATCCTAACTCGAGAATATACCCCAGGTTTCCGCCGCAACTCGAGAAAAAACACGAGACTTCCTCTCGCTGCCAATGAGGCCTGATTCCCCTGCAGTGCATGCAGAGCAATTCCGTGTTCCCCTTTCAAACATGAAAGGAGTCTGGACTTCCTGGATGGAACTTCGGAGAGTCCCCAAGAACACTGTCACAAGTCTATAGGGGCCCTGACGTCACCGCAGCAACACAAAAGAGATCCGTGTACCCGAAATCATCTCAAGATGAGGCCCGATTGCGCTGCATTTGCTTCCAGAGCCATCCCACATTTCCCATCAAACAAGACAAGGGACGGATTTAACTTCCTTTAGGCAACTCCAGAGATTCCCCGAATTCAACAACCAAAGTCTAGAGGAACACCAAGTTCAGCCCCGCAAATGGAGAAAAGCTAAGTGTACTCCAAATCCTCTCAAGATGAGAGCGGAATCCCTGGCACCGTCTCAAGAAGAATGAAGACATTCCACAAGCACCTTAAGATGCGGCATCTCTCAGCAGTAGGTATGTGAGGGGGAATCTAAGTTTGCTGTCCAAAGAAGAACGGACACAGAGGTGCCCTGACTCAAAATAAGGCCGGATTTCCCTGCAGTGACTGACTTGAATGCAGGTTCGTCTTTCATCTCACAAGATGAAGGGATGTCTGAATCCCCTGTGGAGACCCTAGAGAAAGCCCTAGTTCGCCGCCTCATCTGGACGGGATGCCTCACATCCTTTGACAACGCAAAGGAACCCCGAGTTCAATGAGCTCAATGTTTCAAAACGAGGCGATGCCTGAGTCTGCTTGAAGATTGACAGGAATTCCAATATCCCTGTGGCAACTGGAAAGGGAACCTGGGTCTCAGGCAACACCTCGAGAGGCGTCCCTAATGCCCTGCCAAGCATCGAGGAGAATATCGAGGTGTCCCAAGCAACTAGACAAGAGTCCTGACGTTGCTGACAAACCCGAGTTTTGAAGGGCCATCCCCATCTTAACTCGAGAATATTCCCAAGGTTCCTGCTGCAACTCGAGAAAAACCATGAGACTTCTCCACACTGGGAGAAGAGAGGCTCGATTCCCATTCATCGATTGAAGAGTAATTTCGTGTTTCTCGTCAAAAAGAAAGGAGCCTTGACTTCCTTGATGGAACCCCAGAGAATCCCTAAGAACAGGGACACAAGTATAGAGGGACCCAGAAGTCACAACAGCACATGAAAGCATTCCGTGTACCCTCATATAAACTCGAGATGAGGTCTGAATACCCTGCATTAGATCCAGAGCCATTCTGCCATCAACATCAAACACAAGTGGCTTGTCTTTCCTTAATCAACTCTGGAGATAACCCGGGAACACCGTCCCAACTCTAGAGGAACACCAAGTTTAGCACAGCAACTCGACGAAAGCTCCGTGTACCACAAATCTAATCGAGAGTAGAGATGACTCCATGGGCTCGACTCACATGAATGCCAACTTTGTACAGCACCTCAAGACGAGGAGTTTCTCAGCTATAGGAATGTAAGAGAGATCCTGAGTGTGCTGCCCCAAGTGGAATGGACACCGAGATGCCCTGACTCGAAATAGGCCGGATTTCCCTGCAGTGATTGAATGCAGGATCGTCTTTAATTTCACAAGGTGAAGGGATGTCTGAATCCCCTGTGGAGACTTTAGAGAAAGCAGTAGTTCCCCGCCTCATCTCGACAGGAGGCCTCACATGCCTTTGAAAATTCGAAAGGAACTTGGAGTTCAATGCTTCCAAAGAGAGATTCCTGAATCCCATGAAAACTGATAGGAAATCCCAATATCACTGTGGCACCTGAAAAAGGAATCAGTGTCCCAAGTCTCAAATAAAGAGGGGTCCCTATTGCCCTGCCAAACCTCAAGGAGAATCCCGATGTGTCCCTGGCAACGAGACATGACTCCTGACATCACGGAATAAACACGGTTTTGAAGGGCCATCCACGTCCTAACTCGAGAATATACCCCAGGTTCCGCCGCAAACTCGAGCAAAACCACGAGACTTCCCCCTCGCTGCCAGATGAGGCCAGATTCCCCTGCAGTGCATGCAGAGCAATTCCGTGTTCCCCTTTCAAACAAGAAAGGTGTCTGCACTTCCTGGATGGAACTTCGGAGAGTCCCCAAGAACACTGTCACAAGTCTATAGGAGCCCTGAGGTCACCGCAGCAACACGAAAGAGATCCGTGTACCCGAAATCATCTCAAGATGAGGCCTGATTGCGCTGCATTGGTTCCAGAGCCATCCCACATTCCCCATCAAACACGACAAGGGACTTAACTTCCTTTAGGCAACTCCAGAGATTCCCCGAAATCAACAACCAAAGTCTAGAAGAACACCAAGTTCAGCCCCGCAAATGGAGAAAAGCTAAGTGTACACCAAATCCTCTCAAGATGAGAGCGGAATCCCTGGCACCGTCTCAAGAGGAATGAAGACATACCACAAGCACTTTAAGATGAGGCATCTCTCAGCAGTAGGTATGTGAGGGGGAATCTAAGTTTGCTGCCTCAAGAAGAACGGACACCGAGGTGCCCTGACTCGAAATAAAGCCGGATTTTCCTGCAGTGACTTGAATGCAGGTTCGTCTTTCATCTCACAAGATATGAAGGGATGTCTGAATCCCCTGTGGAGACCCTAGAGAAAGCCCTAGTTCGACGCCTCATCTCGACGGGATGCCTCACATCCCTTTGACAACGCAAGGAACCCCGAGTTCAATGAGTCAATGTTTTAAAAGCGAGGCGATGCCTGAGTCTGCTTGAAGATTGACAGGAATTCCAATATCCCTGTGGCAATTGAAAGGGAACCTGGGTCTCACGCCTCACCTCGAGAGGCGTCCCTAATGCCCTGCCAAGCATCGAGGAGAATATCGAGGTGTCCCAAGCAACTAGACAAGAGTCCTGACGTTGCTGAACAAACCCGAGTTTTGAAGGGCCATCCCCATCTTAACTCGAGAATATTCCCAAGGTTCCTGCTGCAACTCGAGAAAAACCATGAAACTTCTCCACACTGTTAGAAGAGGCTCGATTCCCATTCATCGATTGAGAATAATTTCGTGTTTCTCGTCAAAAAGAAAGGAGCCTTGACTTCCTTGATGGAATATCAGAGAATCCCTAAGAACAGGGACACAAGTATAGAGGGACCAGAAGTCACAACAGCAACATGAAAGCATTCCGTGTACCCTCATATCATCTCGAGATGAGGCCTGAATCCCCTGCATTAGATCCAGAGCCATTCTGCCATCAACATCAAACACAAGTGGCTTGTCTTTCCTTAATCATCTCTGGAGATAACCCGGGAACACCGTCCCAACTCTAGAGGAACACCAAGTTTAGCACAGCAACTCGACGAAAGCTCGGTGTACCACAAATCTAATCGAGAGTAGAGATGACTCCATGGGTTCGACTCACATGAATGCCAACTTTCTACAGCACCTCAAGACGAGGAGTTTCTCAGCTATAGGAATGTAAGAGAGATCCTGAGTGTGCTGCCCCAAGTGGAATGGACACCGAGATGCCCTGACTCGAAATAAGGCTGGATTTTCCTGCAGTGATTGGAATGCAGGATCGTCTTTCATTTCACAAGGTGAAAGGGATGTCTGAATCCCCTGTGGAGACTTTTAGAGAAAGCAGTAGTTCCCCACCTCATCTCGACAGGAGGCCTCACATGCCTTTGAAAATTCGAAAGGAACTTGGAGTTCAATGCTTCCAAAGGAGACGATGCCTGAATCCCATTGAAAACTGATAGGAATCCCAATATCACTGTGGCACCTGGAAAAGGAACCTGGGTCCCAAGTTTCAAATAAAGAGGGGTCCCTATTTCCCTGCCAAACCTCAATTAGAATCCCGATGTGTCCCTGGCAACGAGACATGACTCCTGACATCACGGAATAAACACGGGTTTTGAAGGGCCATCCACATCCTAACTCGAGAATATACCCCAGGTTTCCGCCGCAACTCGAGAAAAACACGAGACTTCCAACTCGCTTCCAAATGAGGCCTGATTCCCCTGCAGTGCATGCAGAGCAATTCCGTGTTCCCCTTTCAAACATGAAAGGAGTCTGGACTTCCTGGATGGAACTTCGGAGAGTCCCCAAGAACACTGTCACAAGTCTATAGGGGCCCTGACGTCACCACAGCAACACAAAAGAGATCCGTGTTCCCGAAATCATCTCAAGATGAGGCCCGATTGCGCTGCATTTGCTCCAGAGCCATCCCATTTCCCATCAAACATGACAAGGGACTTAACTTCCTTTAGGCAACTCCAGAGATTCCCCGAATTCAACAACCAAAGTCTAGAGGAACACCAAGTTCAGCCCCACAAATGGAGAAAAGCTAAGTTGTACTCCAAATCATCTCAAGATGAGAGCGGAATCCCTGGCACCGTCTCAAGAAGAATGAAGACATTCCACAAGCACCTTAAGATGAGGCATCTCTCAGCAGTAGGTATGTGAGGGGGAATCTAAGTTTGCTGTCCAAAAGAAGAACGGACACAGAGGTGCCCTGACACAAAATAAGGCCGGATTTCCTTCAGTGACTTGAATGCAGGTTCGTCTTTCATTTCACAAGATGAAGGGATGTCTGAATCCCCTGTGGAGACCCTAGAGAAAGCCCTAGTTCGCCGCCTCATCTGGACGGGATGCCTCACATCCTTTGACAACGCGCAAGGAACCCCGAGTTCAATGAGCTCAATGTTTCAAAACGAGGCGATGCCTGAGTCTGCTTGAAGATTGACAGGAATTCCAATATCCCTGTGGCATTTGGAAAGGGAACCTGGGTCTCACGCCTCACATCGAGAGGCGTCCCTAATGCCCTGCCAAGCGTCGAGGAGAATATCGAGGTCCCTAGCAACTAGACAAGAGTCCTGACGTCGCTGAACAAACCCGAGATTTGAAGGGCCATCCCCATCTTAACTCAAGAATATTCCCAAGGTTCCTGCTGCAACTCGAGAAAAAACATGAAACTTTCTCCACGCTGTGAGAAGAGGCTCGATTCCCATTCATCGATTTTAGAGTAATTTCGTGTTTCTCTTCAAAAAGAAAGGAGCCTTGACTTTCTTGATGGAACGCCAGAGAATCCCTAAGAACAGGGACACAAGTATAGAGGGACCCAGAAGTCACAACAGCAACATGAAAGCATTCCGTGTACCCTCATATCATCTCGAGATGAGGCCTGAATCCCCTGCATTAGATCCAGAGCCATTCTGCCATCAACATCAAACACAAGTGGCTTGTCTTTCCTTAATCAACTCTCCGGAGATAACCCGGGAACACCCTCCCAACTCTAGAGGAACACCAAGTTTAGCACAGCAACTCGACGAAAGCTCCGTGTACCACAAATCTAATCGAGAGTAGAGATGACTCCATGGGTTCGACTCACATGAATGCCAACTTTCTACAGCACCTCAAGACGAGGAGTTTCTCAGCTATAGGAATGTAAGAGAGATCCTGAGTGTGCTGCCCCAAGTGGAATGGACACCGAGATGCCCTGACTCGAAATAAGGCCGGATTTCCCTGCAGTGATTGAATGCAGGATCGTCTTTCATTTCACAAGGTGAAGGGATGTCTGAATCCCCTGTGGAGACTTTAGAGAAAGCAGTAGTAGTTCCCCGCCTCATCTCGACAGGAGGCCTCACATGCCTTTGAAAATTCGAAAGGAACTTGGAGTTCAATGCTTCCAAAGGAGACGATGCCTGAATCCCATTGAAAACTGATAGGAATCCCAATATCACTGTGGCACCTGGAAAAGGAACCTGGGTCCCAAGTTTCAAATAAAGAGGGGTCCCTATTGCCCTGCCAAACCTCAATTAGAATCCCGATGTGTCCCTGGCAACGAGACATGACTCCTGACATCACGGAATAAACACGAGTTTTGAAGGGCCATCCACATCCTAACTCGAGAATATACCCCAGGTTTCCGCCGCAACTCGAGAAAAAAAAACCACGAGACTTCCCCTCTCGCTGCCAAATGAGGCCTGATTCCCCTGCAGTGCATGCAGAGCAATTCCGTGTTCCCCTTTCAAACATGAAAGGAGTCTGGACTTCCTGGATGGAACTTCGGAGAGTCCCCAAGAACACTGTCACAAGTCTATAGGGCCCTGACGTCACCACAGCAACACAAAAGAGATCCGTGTACCCGAAATCATCTCAAGATGAGGCCCGATTGCGCTGCATTTGCTGCAGAGCCATCCCACATTCCCCATCAAACATGACAAGGGACTTAACTTCCTTTAGGCAACTCCAGAGATTCCCCGAATTCAACAACCAAAGTCTAGAGGAACACCAAGTTCATCCCCACAAATGGAGAAAAGCTAATTGTACTCCAAATCATCTCAAGATGAGAGCGGAATCCCTGGCACCGTCTCAAGAAGAATGAAGACATTCCACAAGCACCTTAAGATGCGGCATCTCTCAGCCGTAGGTATGTGAGGGGGAATCTAAGTTTGCTGTCCAAAGAAGAACGGACACAGAGGTGCCCTGACACAAAATAAGGCCGGATTTCCTTCATTGACTTGAATGCAGGTTCGTCTTTCATTTCACAAGATGAAGGGATGTCTGAATACCCTGTGGAGTCCCTAGAGAAAGCCCTAGTTCGCCGCCTCATCTGGACGGGATGCCTCACATCCGTTTGACAACGCGCAAGGAACCCCGACTTCAATGAGCTCAATGTTTCAAAACGAGGCGATGCCTGAGTCTGCTTGAAGATTGACAGGAATTCCAATATCCCTGTGGCATTTGGAAAGGGAACCTGGGTATCACGCCTCACATCGAGAGGCGTCCTAATGCCCTGCGAAGCGTCGAGGAGAATATCGAAGTGTCCCTAGCGACTAGGCAAGAGTCCTGACGTCGCTGAACAAACCCGAGATTTGAAGGGCCATCCCCATCTTAACTCAAGAATATTCCCAAGGTTCCTGCTGCAACTCGAGAAAAAAACATGAAACTTTCTCCACGCTGTGAGAAGAGGCTCGATTCCCATTCATCGATTTTAGAGTAATTTCGTGTTTCTCTCTCAAAAAGAAAGGAGCCTTGACTTTCTTGATGGAACGCCAGAGAATCCCTAAGAACAGGGACACAAGTATAGTGGGACCCAGAAGTCACAACAGCAACATGAAAGCAAAGCATTCCGTGTACCCTCATATCATCTCGAGATGAGGCCTGAATCCCCTGCATTAGATCCAGAGCCATGCTGCCATCAACATCAAGCACAAGTGGCTTGTCTTTCCTTAATCAACTCCGGAGATATCATGGGAACACCCTCCCAACTCCAGAGGAACATCAAGTTTAGCACACAACACGAGGAAAGCTCCGTAATCCACAAAAATAACCTCGAGAGTAGAGATTATTCCATGGGTTCGACTCACATGAATGCCAACCTTCTAGAGCACCTCAAGACGACGAGTTTCTTAGCTATAGGAATGTAAGAGAGATCCTGAGTGTGCTGTCCCAAGTGGAATGGACACCGAGATGCCCTGACTCGAAATATGGCCGGATTTCCCTGTAGTGATTTGAATGCAGGATCATCTTTCATTTCACAAGGTGAAGGGATGTCTGAATTCCCTGTGGAGACTTTAAAGAAAGCAGTAGTTCCCCGCCTCATCTCGACAGGAGGCCTCACATGCCTTTGAAAATTCGAAAGGAACTTGGAGTTCAATGCTTCCAAAGGAGATGATGCCTGAATCCCATTGAAAACTGATAGGAATCCCAATATCACTGTGGCACCTGGAAAAGGAACCTGGGTCCCAAGTCTCAAATAAAGAGGGGTCCCTATTGCCCTGCAAACCCTCAAGGAGAATCCCGATGTGTCCCTGGCAACGAGACATGACTCCTGACATCAGGGATAAACACGAGTTTTGAAGGGCCATCCACGTCCTAACTCGAGGATATACCCCATGTTCCCGCCGCAACTCGAGAAAAACCACGAGACTTCCCCTTCACTGCCAGATGAGGCCTGATTCCCCTGCAGTGCATGCAGAGCAATTCCGTGTTCCACTTTCAAACATGAAAGGTGTCTAAACTTCCTGGATGGGACTTCGGAGTGTCCCCAAGAACACTCTCACATGTCTATGGGAGCCCTGACGTCACCACAGCAACACAAAAGAGATCCGTGTACCCGAAATCATCTCAAAATGATGAGGCCTGATTGCGCTGCATTGGCTCCAGAGCCATCCCACATTCCCCATCAAACACGAAAAGGGACTTAACTTCCTTTGGGCAACTCCAGAGCTTCCCCGAAATCAACAACCAAAGTCTAGAAGAACACCAAGTTCAGCCCCGCAAATGGAGAAAAGCTAAGTGTACTCCAAATCCTTTCAAGATGAGAGTGGAATCCCTGGCACTGTCTCAAGAGGAATGAAGACGTTCCACAAGCACCTTTAGATGAGGCATCTCTCAGCAGTAGGTATGTGAGGGGAAATCTAATTTTGCTGCCTCAAGGAGAACGGGCACCGAGGTGCCCTGACTCGAAATAAAGCCGGATTTTCCTGCAGTGACTTGAATGCAGGTTCGTCTTTCATCACACAAGATGAAGGGATGTCTGAATCCCCTGTGGAGACCCTAGAGAAAGCCCTAGTTCGCCGCCTCATCTCGACCTGATGCCTCACATCCCTTTGACAATGCGCAAGGAACCCCGAGTTCAATTAGTTCAATGTTTTAAAAGCAGGCGATGCCTGAGTCTGCTTGAAGATTGACAGGAATTCCAATATCCCTGTGGCAATTGGAAAGGGATCCTGAGTCTCACGCCTCACCTCGAGAGGCGTCCCTAATGCCCTGCCAAGCATCGAGGATAATATCGAGGTGTCCCAAGCAACTAGAAAAGAGTCCTGACGTCACTGAACAAACCCGAGTTTTGAAGGGCCATCCCCTTCTTAATTCGAGAATATTCCCAAGGTTCCTGCTGCAACTTGAGAAAAACCATGAAATTTCTCCATGCTGTTAGAAGAGGCTTGATTCCCATTCATCGATTGGAGAGTAATTTCGTGTTTCTCGTCACAAAGAAAGGAGCCTTGATTTCCTTGATGGAATATCTGAGAATCCGTAAGAACAGGGACACTAGTATAGAGGGACCCAGAAGTCACAACAGCAACATGAAAGCATTCCGTGTACCCTCATATCATCTCGAGATGAGGCCTGAATCCCCTGCATTAGATCCATAGCGATTCTGCCATCCACATCAAACATAAGTGGCTTGTCTTTCCTTAATCATCTCCGAAGATAACCCGGGAACACCATCCCAACTCTAGAGGAACACCAAGTTTAGCACAGCAACTCGACGAAAGCTCGGTGTACCACAAATTTAATCGAGAGTAGAGATGACTCCATGGGTTCGACTCACATGAATGCCAACTTTCTACAGCACCTCAAGACGAGGAGTTTCTCAGCTATAGGAATGTAAGAGAGATCCTGAGTGTGGTGCCCCAAGTGGAATGGACACAGAGATGCCCTGACTCGAAATAAGGCTGGATTTACCTGCAGTGACTGGAATGCAGGATCGTCTTTCATTTCACAAGGTGAAAGAATGTCTGAATCCCCTGTGGAAACTTTGGAGAAAGCTGTAGTTCCCCACCTCATCTCGACAGGAGGCCTCACATGCCTTTGAATATTCGAAAGGAACTTGGAGTTCAATGCTTCCAAAGGAGACGATGCCTGAATCCCATTGAAAACTGATAGGAATCCCAATATCATGTGGCACCTGGAAAAGGAACCTGGGTCCCAAGTTTCAAATAAAGAGGGGTCCCTATTTCACTGCCCACCCTCAATTAGAATCCCAATGTGTCCCTGGCAACGAGACTTGACTCCTGACATCACGGAATAAACACGAGTTTTGAAGGGCCATCCACATCCTAACTCGAGAAATTACCCCAGGTTTCCGCCGCAACTCGAGAAAAACACGAGACTTCCAACTCGCTTCCAAATGAGGCCTGAATCCCCTGCAGTGCATGCAGAGCAATTCCGTGTTCCCCTTTCAAACATGAAAGGAGTCTGGACTTCCTGGATGGAACTTCGGAGAGTCCCCAAGAACACTGTCACAAGTCTATGGGAGCCCTGACGTCACCACAGCAACACAAAAGAGATCCGTGTACCCGAAATCATCTCAAGATGAGGCCCGATTGCGCTGCATTTGCTGCAGAACATCCCTCATTCCCCATCAAACATGACAACGGATTTATCTTCCTTTAGGCAACTCCAGAGATTCTCCGAATTCAACAACCAAAGTCTAGAGGAACACCAATTTCATCCCCACAAATGGAGAAAAGCTAATTGTACTCCAAATCATCTCAAGATGAGAGCGGAATCCCTGGCACCGTCTCAAGAAGAATGAAGACATTCCACAAGCACCTTAAAGATGCGGCATCTCTCAGCCGTAGGTATGTGAGGGGGAATCTAAGTTTGCTGTCCAAAGAAGAACGGACACAGAGGTGCCCTGACACAAAATAAGGCCGGATTTCCTTCATTGACTTGAATGCAGGTTCGTCTTTCATTTCACAAGATGAAGGGATGTCTGAATACCCTGTGGAGTCCCTAGAGAAAGCCCTAGTTCGCCGCCTCATCTGGACGGGATGCCTCACATCCGTTTGACAACGCGCAAGGAACCCCGACTTCAATGAGCTCAATGTTTCAAAACGAGGCGATGCCTGAGTCTGCTTGAAGATTGACAGGAATTCCAATATCCCTGTGGCATTTGGAAAGGGAACCTGGGTATCACGCCTCACATCGAGAGGCGTCCTAATGCCCTGCGAAGCGTCGAGGAGAATATCGAAGTGTCCCTAGCGACTAGGCAAGAGTCCTGACGTCGCTGAACAAACCCGAGATTTGAAGGGCCATCCCCATCTTAACTCAAGAATATTCCCAAGGTTCCTGCTGCAACTCGAGAAAAAACATGAAACTTTCTCCACGCTGTGAGAAGAGGCTCGATTCCCATTCATCGATTTTAGAGTAATTTCGTGTTTCTCTTCAAAAAGAAAGGAGCCTTGACTTTCTTGATGGAACGCCAGAGAATCCCTAAGAACAGGGACACAAGTATAGTGGGACCCAGAAGTCACAACAGCAACATGAAAGCATTCCGTGTACCCTCATATCATCTCGAGATGAGGCCTGAATCCCCTGCATTAGATCCAGAGCCATGCTGCCACCATCAACATCAAGCACAAGTGGCTTGTCTTTCCTTAATCAACTCCGGAGATATCATGGGAACACCCTCCCAACTCCAGAGGAACATCAAGTTTAGCACACAACACGAGGAAAGCTCCGTAATCCACAAATAACCTCGAGAATAGAGATTATTCCATGGGTTCGACTCACATGAATGCCAACCTTCTAGAGCACCTCAAGACGACGAGTTTCTTAGCTATAGGAATGTAAGAGAGATCCTGAGTGTGCTGTCCCAAGTGGAATGGACACCGAGATGCCCTGACTCGAAATATGGCCGGATTTCCCTGTAGTGATTTGAATGCAGGATCATCTTTCATTTCACAAGGTGAAGGGATGTCTGAATTCCCTGTGGAGACTTTAAAGAAAGCAGTAGTTCCCCGCCTCATCTCGACAGGAGGCCTCACATGCCTTTGAAAATTCGAAAGGAACTTGGAGTTCAATGCTTCCAAAGGAGATGATGCCTGAATCCCATTGAAAACTGATAGGAATCCCAATATCACTGTGGCACCTGGAAAAGGAACCTGGGTCCCAAGTCTCAAATAAAGAGGGGTCCCTATTGCCCTGCAAACCCTCAAGGAGAATCCCGATGTGTCCCTGGCAACGAGACATGACTCCTGACATCAGGGATAAACACGAGTTTTGAAGGGCCATCCACGTCCTAACTCGAGGATATACCCCATGTTCCCGCCGCAACTCGAGAAAAACCACGAGACTTCCCCTTCACTGCCAGATGAGGCCTGATTCCCCTGCAGTGCATGCAGAGCAATTCCGTGTTCCACTTTCAAACATGAAAGGTGTCTAAACTTCCTGGATGGGACTTCGGAGTGTCCCCAAGAACACTCTCACATGTCTATGGGAGCCCTGACGTCACCACAGCAACACAAAAGAGATCCGTGTACCCGAAATCATCTCAAGATGAGGCCTGATTGCGCTGCATTGGCTCCAGAGCCATCCCACATTCCCCATCAAACACGAAAAGGGACTTAACTTCCTTTGGGCAACTCCAGAGCTTCCCCGAAATCAACAACCAAAGTCTAGAAGAACACCAATTTCATCCCCACAAATGGAGAAAAGCTAATTGTACTCCAAATCATCTCAAGATGAGAGCGGAATCCCTGGCACCGTCTCAAGAGAGAATGAAGACATTCCACAAGCACCTTAAGATGCGGCATCTCTCAGCCGTAGGTATGTGAGGGGGAATCTAAGTTTGCTGTCCAAAGAAGAACGGACACAGAGGTGCCCTGACACAAAATAAGGCCGGATTTCCTTCATTGACTTGAATGCAGGTTCGTCTTTCATTTCACAAGATGAAGGGATGTCTGAATACCCTGTGGAGTCCCTAGAGAAAGCCCTAGTTCGCCGCCTCATCTGGACGGGATGCCTCACATCCGTTTGACAACGCGCAAGGAACCCCGACTTCAATGAGCTCAATGTTTCAAAACGAGGCGATGCCTGGGTCTGCTTGAAGATTGACAGGAATTCCAATATCCCTGTGGCATTTGGAAAGGGAACCTGGGTATCACGCCTCACATCGAGAGGCGTCCTAATGCCCTGCCAAGCGTCGAGGAGAATATCGAAGTGTCCCTAGCGACTAGGCAAGAGTCCTGACGTCGCTGAACAAACCCGAGATTTGAAGGGCCATCCCCATCTTAACTCAAGAATATTCCCAAGGTTCCTGCTGCAACTCGAGAAAAAACATGAAACTTTCTCCACGCTGTGAGAAGAGGCTCGATTCCCATTCATCGATTTTAGAGTAATTTCGTGTTTCTCTTCAAAAAGAAAGGAGCCTTGACTTTCTTGATGGAACGCCAGAGAATCCCTAAGAACAGGGACACAAGTATAGTGGGACCCAGAAGTCACAACAGCAACATGAAAGCATTCCGTGTACCCTCATATCATCTCGAGATGAGGCCTGAATCCCCTGCATTAGATCCAGAGCCATGCTGCCATCAACATCAAGCACAAGTGGCTTGTCTTTCCTTAATCAACTCCGGAGATATCATGGGAACACCCTCCCAACTCCAGAGGAACATCAAGTTTAGCACACAACACGAGGAAAGCTCCGTAATCCACAAATAACCTCGAGAATAGAGATTATTCCATGGGTTCGACTCACATGAATGCCAACCTTCTAGAGCACCTCAAGACGACGAGTTTCTTAGCTATAGGAATGTAAGAGAGATCCTGAGTGTGCTGTCCCAAGTGGAATGGACACCGAGATGCCCTGACTCGAAATATGGCCGGATTTCCCTGTAGTGATTTGAATGCAGGATCATCTTTCATTTCACAAGGTGAAGGGATGTCTGAATTCCCTGTGGAGACTTTAAAGAAAGCAGTAGTTCCCCGCCTCATCTCGACAGGAGGCCTCACATGCCTTTGAAAATTCGAAAGGAACTTGGAGTTCAATGCTTCCAAAGGAGATGATGCCTGAATCCCATTGAAAACTGATAGGAATCCCAATATCACTGTGGCACCTGGAAAAGGAACCTGGGTCCCAAGTCTCAAATAAAGAGGGGTCCCTATTGCCCTGCAAACCCTCAAGGAGAATCCCGATGTGTCCCTGGCAACGAGACATGACTCCTGACATCAGGGATAAACACGAGTTTTGAAGGGCCATCCACGTCCTAACTCGAGGATATACCCCATGTTCCCGCCGCAACTCGAGAAAAACCACGAGACTTCCCCTTCACTGCCAGATGAGGCCTGATTCCCCTGCAGTGCATGCAGAGCAATTCCGTGTTCCACTTTCAAACATGAAAGGTGTCTAAACTTCCTGGATGGGACTTCGGAGTGTCCCCAAGAACACTCTCACATGTCTATGGGAGCCCTGACGTCACCACAGCAACACAAAAGAGATCCGTGTACCCGAAATCATCTCAAGATGAGGCCTGATTGCGCTGCATTGGCTCCAGAGCCATCCCACATTCCCCATCAAACAAGAAAAGGGACTTAACTTCCTTTGGGCAACTCCAGAGCTTCCCCGAAATCAACAACCAAAGTCTAGAAGAACACCAAGTTCAGCCCCGCAAATGGAGAAAAGCTAAGTGTACTCCAAATCCTTTCAAGATGAGAGTGGAATCCCTGGCACTGTCTCAAGAGGAATGAAGACATTCCACAAGCACCTTTAGATGAGGCATCTCTCAGCAGTAGGTATGTGAGGGGAAATCTAATTTTGCTGCCTCAAGAAGAACGGGCACCGAGGTGCCCTGACTCGAAATAAAGCCGGATTTTCCTGCAGCAGTGACTTGAATGCAGGTTCGTCTTTCATCACACAAGATGAAGGGATGTCTGAATCCCCTGTGGAGACCCTAGAGAAAGCCCTAGTTCGCCGCCTCATCTCGACGGGATGCCTCACATCCCTTTGACAATGCGCAAGGAACCCCGAGTTCAATTAGTTCAATGTTTTAAAAGAGGCGATGCCTGAGTCTGCTTGAAGATTGACAGGAATTCCAATATCCCTGTGGCAATTGGAAAGGGATCCTGAGGTCTCACGCCTCACCTCGAGAGGCGTCCCTAATGCCCTGCCAAGCATCGAGGAGAATATCGAGGTGTCCCAAGCAACTAGAAAAGAGTCCTGACGTCACTGAACAAACCCGAGTTTTGAAGGGCCATCCCCATCTTAATTCGAGAATATTCCCAAGGTTCCTGCTGCAACTCGAGAAAAAACCATGAAACTTCTCCATGCTGTTAGAAGAGGCTTGATTCCCATTCATCGATTGGAGAGTAATTTCGTGTTTCTCGTCAAAAGAAAGGAGCCTTGATTTCCTTGATGGAATATCTGAGAATCCGTAAGAACAGGGACACTAGTATAGAGGGACCCAGAAGTCACAACAGCAACATGAAAGCATTCCGTGTACCCTCATATCATCTCGAGATGAGGCCTGAATCCCCTGCATTAGATCCATAGCGATTCTGCCATCCACATCAAACATAAGTGGCTTGTCTTTCCTTAATCATCTCCGAGATAACC
>JAJLRB010000888.1:0-39743 GCA_020976825.1 Odocoileus hemionus | reverse complement strand
AGAGTAAGTGAATCCAGGGGCTCACTCACATGAATCCAATTTTCACCACCTAAAGACGAGGAGTTTTCAGCTAAGGAATGTAAAGAGATTGGTGTGCCCCCCAAGGGATGGACCCGAGACCCCTGACTCGAAAAAGGCGGTTTCCCTGCATGTTAATGCAGGATCGCTTTCATTTAAAGGTAAAGGGGGATGTATAATCCCCTCCGGGGACTTTAGAGAAGGAAGTATTTCCCCAGCCTATCTCGACAGGGGGCCTCCTGCCTTTGAAAATTCAAAAGGGAAATTTGGGGTCAATGTTTTAAAAGGGGCGATTCCGGAATCCCATAAAAACTATAGGAATCCCAATATCACTGTGGCACCTGAAAAGGAACCGGGGCCCCAAGACTAAAAAAAGGGGGTCCCTATTCCCCTCCCCAAAATTGAAAGGGGGAAACCCCCAGGTTTTCCCTGGAACGAAGATGATCCTGCATCGGGGATAAACACGATTTTTTAAAAGGGCCACCACGTTCAAACCGAGAATTCCCCCAGGTTCCCACCGCAACCGAGAAAAACCACAAATTTTCCCCCTTTCATGAAATGGGGCCTATTCCCCTGCGTGATGCAGACAATTGTTTTCCCACTTTCAAACTGAAAGGAGTTGACTTCCGGATGGAACTTAGAAGCCCCAAGAAACTGTACACGTCTAGGGAACCCCTAACGTCCCCAGCAACAAAAAACAGACCCGTGTACCCGAAATCATTCAAGTGAGGCCCGATCGCTGCATTTCTCAGAGCACCCCTCATTCCCCATAAAACATGACAAGGGATTATTTTCCCTTTTAGAAACCCCCAGAGTTTCCCCCGAATTCAAAAACCCAAAGTCTAGAAACACCAATTCTTCCCCCAAATGGAGAAAAGCAAAATTGACTCCAAATCTCTCAAGATGAGGGGGAAATACCTGCCCGTCCAAGAAGAAGAAGACACCCACAAGACAAAAGAGCGGATCTCCACCGGGATGTATGGGGGGGAATCAAAGTTTGCTGTCCAAAGAAAACGGACACGAGGTCCCCCACAAAAAAGGGGGGTTTTCCTTCTTTGATTAAATGCATTTCGTCTTTCATTTACACGATAAGGAAGTCGAATACTTGGGCCCCTAGAGATGCCCTTTTCGCTGCCTCTCTGAAGGGTGCCTCACCCCGTTTGAAAACGCGCAAGGAACCCGACTTCAATAGCTCAATGTTTAAAAATGGCGGCTGAGCTGCTTGAAGACTGCAGGAATTCCAATTCCCTGGGGAAATTTGGGGAAAGGGGAACCGGGTTTCCGCCCACATCGAGAGGCCCGTCCTATTGCCCGGGGAAGCTCGAGGAAATTCAAAGTGCCCCTAGCGTAGGCAAAGCCTGGTCGTAAAAAAAACCCCCGGTTTTAAAAGGGCCACCCCCACTTAACTCAAGAATTCCCGGGTTTCCTGCTGCAACTCGAGAAAAATAAAACTTCTCCCGCTGTGAAAGAGCTCACCCCATTCAGATTGGAGAGAATTTTGTTTTCTCGCAAAAAAAAAAGGGCTTGATTTCCTTGAGGGAACCCCAGAGAACCCCTAAAAACAGGGACCATGTAAGTGGGAACAGAAGTCACAACGAACATAAAGCATTCCCGTGTCCCCTATACATCTCAATTGGGGCCTGAACCCCCTGCTTAGATCCAAGCCTTTCTGCCTTTCACAAAAGCACAAGTGGATTGTCTTTCCTTATCTATCCAGAATAAAAGGAACACCCCCCAAATCTAGTGGACACCACTTTTGCACAGCAACTCAACGAAACTCCATGACCACAAATCTAATGAGGTAGAGATGACTAGGGGCCGACTCACATTAATGCAACTTTCTACGACCCAAGACGAGGGATTCTCACATAGGAAGTAAGAGAGATCTGGGGTGCTCCCCCAAGTGAAAGGACACGGAGATCCCCCTGCTCAAAAATAAGGAGGTTTTTCCCTGCAGGATTAAAAAGCGGGATCGTCTTTTTTTTCAAAGGGGGAAAGGGGATGTAGATCCCTGGGGACTTTAAGGGGGAAAAAAGTTTTTCCCCCGCCTCATTCGACAGGAGGCCTCATACCCTTTTGAAAATTGAAAGGAACTTGGAGTTTAAATTTTTTCAAAGGAAGATTCCTGAATCCCATTGAAAATGATAGGAAACCGAATATCACTGTGCACCGGGAAAAGGGAAACCCTGGGTCCCAAACTCAAAAAAAAGGGGGGTCCTTTGCCTCCCAAATTGCGGGGAAAACCCCGAGTTTCCGGCAACGAGACATGATTCTGATATCGGGGATAAACACGAGTTTTGAAGGGCCACACGTCCTAACTCGAAAATTTCCCCCGGGTTCCCCCGCAACTGGGAAAAACCAGAGACTTCCCCTTCACGCCGATGGGCCTGTTTTTTCCCCTGCATGCATGCAAGGCAATTCCGTTTTCCCCCTTTAAAATGAAAGGTGTCTGAATTCCCTGGATGGAACTTCGGAGAGCCCCCAAAACCCTGTCAAAAGTCTTTTGGGGCCCCCTTACGTCCCACACACACAAAGGACCCATGTCCCCAAAATTCATCTCAAGAGAGGCCCCGATTGCGCTGCATTGTCCCCAGAGCCATCCACTTTTCCCATCAAACACGACAAGGACTTAACTTCCTTTAGGCAATCCAGAGGTTTCCCCGAAATCAACAAATAAGTTAGAAAACCCCTAGTTCAGCCCCGCAAATGGAAAAAACTAATTGTACTCAAATTTTAAAGATGAGAGGGGAAAACCTTGAAACCGTCCAAGAAAAATGAAAAATTTCCAAAAGCACCTTAAGAGGGCATTCTCAGCATGGGGTTTTGGGGGGGAATCAAAGTTTGCTCCCTCAAAAAGAACGGACCCGAGGTGCCCGACTCGAAAAAAAGGCCGGTTTTTCCCTCAGTGATTAATGCAGGTTCGTTTTTTCACTCACAAATGAAGGGGTTTAATCCCCTGGGGAGACCCTAGAGAAAGCCTAGTTCGCCGCCTCATTGGACGATTTGCCTCACATCCCTTTGACAAGCGCAAGGAACTCCGACTTCAATGAGTTCAATGTTTCAAAAGGAGGATGCCTGAGTCTGCTTGAGATTGACAGGATTCAATATCCCTGTGGAAATTGGAAAAGGGAACCTGGGGATCTCACGCTCACCTTGAGAGGCATCATAATTTGCCACTGCAAGGGACGAGGAGAATATCGAAGTGTCACTAGCAACTAGGACAAAGAGTCTGAGTCGCTGAAAAACCCCAAGATTTGAGACCATTCCCATCTTAACTCAAGAATATTCCCAATTTTCCTGCTGCAACTCGAAAAAAAAATTCAGGGGCTTCTCCACGCTGTGAAAAAGGGGCTCTTTTTTTCAATCTGATTTTAGAGTAATTTCGTGTTTTTTTGTCCAAAAATAAAGAGCAATTAGAACTCCTTGATGGAAGCCAGAGAAATCCCAAAGAAATGGGACACAATATAGAGGGACCCAGACGCAAACAGCAACATGAAAGCATTCCGTGTACCCCATAATCATCTCGAGATGAGCCTGAAAACCCGTCTGCAATACATAATCCAGTAAGCCATTCTTTCTGGCCATACAACATTCAAACACAAGTGGCCTTGTCTTTAACCTAAAATCAAACGCCCGGATTATAAACCCAGGAAACACCGTACCCAACCCTAGTGTAACCAAACCAGTTATAGCCACAGCAACGTCGACACAAAGCTCCGTATACCCACAAATCTAATCGAATTGAGAGCTAACAGAGATACTTACTTCCCAATGGTGCCTAGTGAGCCTCACCGAAATGAATGTCCAACTTTCTACAAGCACCTCCACAGACGAGGAGAGTTTTTTCAGCTAATAGGAATGTTAATAGAGATACACTAAGATTGATGCTCATCCACTACTTGGAATGGACAAGCCGGAGATTGACCACCTGACTTATCGAAATAAAGCTAGGAATTCCCTGCAGGTGATTGGAAAGGCAGAGGATGGTCCCTTTTCATTTCACAAATTGGTGAAGGGGATGTCTGAATCCCCTGTGGAGACTTAAGATAAAGCAGAGTTACCCACGCCTCATCTCGACAGGAGGCTCACATGCCTTGAAAATTCGAAAGGAACTTGGAGTTCAATGCTTTAAAAAAGGAGGCGATTCCGGAATCCCATTGAAACTGATGGGAAAATCCCAATATCACTGTGGCACTGGAAAAGGAACCTGGGTCCCAAGACTCAAATAAAGAGGGTCCCTATGCCCTGCCAAAATTGAAAGGGAAAATCCCGATGTGTTCCTGTAACGAGAGATTGACTCCTGACATCAGGGATAAACACGAGTTTTGAAGGGCCATCCACGTTCTAACTCGAGAATATACCCCAGGTTCCCACCGCAACTCGAGAAAACCACGAGACTTCCCTTCACTGCAAATGAGCCTGTTTCCCCCTGCAGTGCATGCAGAGCAATTCCGTGTTCCCTTTCAAACATGAAAGGACTTTAAAACTTCCTGGATGGAATTTCAGAGAGTCCCCAAGAACACTGTCACACGTCTATGGAAGCCCTAACGTCACCACAGCAACACAAAACAGATCCGTGTACCCGAAATCATCTAAAAGATGAGGCCCGATTGCGCTGCATTTGCTGCAGAGACATCCCTCATTCCCCATCAAACATGAAAGGGATTTATCTTCCTTTAGGCAACCCAGAGATTCCCCGAATTCAACAACCAAAGTCTAGAGGAACACCAAGTTCTTCCCCGCAAATGGAGAAAAAGCTAATTGTACCCCCAAATCATCTCAAGATGAAGGGGAATACCTCACGCTAAGAAAAATTTAAACTTCCCCCAACAAAAGGGGTTTCCCCCTTCCCCGAATGAGGGGATCTTTTGCGTAAAAGAAGAGGAACGGGTCCCTCAAAAAAAGGCCGGATTCCCTTTTTTACTTAAAAGGCAGGCCTTCCATCTTAAACTGAAAGGGGAAAACCAAACCCCTGGAGTCCCTAAGATACCCCATCGCTGCTTCTGAAGGGACCCCCAAATCCTTTAAACGGAAGGAAACTTCGGGACCAAGTTCAAAATACACCAGTCTGTAAGGGCCCGAAAAAAACCCATTCCCTCCAATTGGAAAGGGAACCGGGGTTTAAAAAAACCCCCCCCCACAGGGACCCAAATCCCCTCAAGCTGGGGGAGAAATCAAGTTCCCCCTGGCCGGGAAGAGCCGGGGGCCGAAAAAACCAAAATTAAGGGCCCCCCCCCTCTTAACTAAAAAATTTTCCCCGGGTTTTCCTCTAAACCAAAAATAAAATTTCTCCACCTGTGAAAGAGTTGTTCCCTTTCATCGAGGAGAAATTTTTGTGCCCAAAAAAAAAACCGATTCGATAACCCCAAAAACCCAAAAAACGGGGAACTGAAAAAATCAAAAACCCGAAAATAAAAGATTGTTACCCTCAACACCCGAGGGGGCCTAATCCCCGCAAGTCCAAGATTCGTTTCCAGCAAGAAAGGGATTTTTTTCCTAACACCCGAGATAAAAAAAAACCCCCCAACTCTATAAAAAAACCCCGTTCCGCATCAAGAAACCCATGAAAAAACTTTCGGGGTAAAAAAGCCCCATCCCGTTTTAAAATTTTTTCTCAAAAAAGAGTAATTCTAAAAAAAGGGGTAAAAGACCGATGTGGCCCCAATAAATACACAAATTTCCCCTGACTCAATAACCGGGGGATTTTCCTGCTGATTAAAATCAGGCCTTTTTTCTTCAAAGAAGGGGTTGTTTCCCCTTGGGACAAAAAAAGGGGCCCCCCCTCTTGACAAGGTTAGCCAAAAAATTCAAAGGAAATTTATTAAAATTTTAAAGGAGAAAAAACCCCTTTTCTGATAAAATCCAATTACAGCACCTAAAAGGAAGGGGGTTAAATAAATAAAAGGGGCCATTGGAAAAATTTGCGGGAAATGAGGTTTTCCCGGGCAAAGACGACTCTGTTTAAAAAAGGTAAAAATTTTAAAATCCACTCCCCCGAAAATTTAAGGTTCCCCCCCCTTTTTTAAAAACCAGGACCCCTTCATCCCAATGAGGGATTTCATGCTCAAGAAAATTTCCGGTTCCCTTAAAAGAAGGCCCCAATTCCGGGTGGAACTTGGAAAAACCCCGCCCCGCCAATAGGGGCCCTGGCCCCCAAAAAAAAGAGATCCATGTCCCGAAATCTTCAAATAGGTTTTCCGTTTTTTGGGCCCCAAAGCCACCCAATTCCCCTTTCCCGAAAAAGGGAAAATTAATTTCCCTTTGCAATGGGTTTCCAAAAAAAAAAATTTGCCCCTTTAAAAAAAAATGTTAACCCCGAAATGGAAAAAACAAGCCCTCCAAATTTCTAAGGGGGCAACCCCAAACCCCAAAGAAATAAACCCAACCCCTTTAAGAGGGCATTTCTCAGCAGGGGTATTTAAACAAGGGGTTTTCCTAAGGAACCAGAGGTCCCAAAATCAAATAAGGGGGATTTCCCCGGTTTGAAGCATTTTTTTCCATCTCCAAGATGGGGGAGGAACCCCCTTGGGGAACCCCCTAGAGAAAGCCCATTCCCAACCCACCAGGAGGGCCCCTCAAAATTTTAAAAGGGGAAAGGGGCCCCAGAAGAAAAAATTTTTAAAAGGACGATTCCGATCTGCTAAAGATTGCGGGTTCTTCCCCTTTCAAGGGAAAGGGAGGGGTTTAACCCTTGAGACTTTAAGCCTGAAAAACTCGGAAAATATGGTCCCTTTTGAAACGCAAGAGTTCGGACCCCCCTGCAAAAGGGGGGTTTTTAAGCCTTTATTTTAAATAAAAAAATTTTCCCCAATTTCCTGTGAAAAGAAAAAAACTGGTTTCCCCCTTAAAAAGGCTCTATCCTTCACTTTTTGAGAATTCGGTTTTTTTTTAAAAAAAAAAGGGAGCTGTTCCCTTTGAAAAACCCAGAGAACCCTAAAAAAAGGGGCCCAATTTGAACCCGAAAACAGAACTTTAAAGTTTTGGACCCCTATCACTCAAATTTAGGCCAACCCCCTGTTATTTTAAGGGGGCCCCTTTTTGCCCCCCAAAAACCGGGTTTTTTTTCCTTTGTCTTTCATTTCACAAGGTGAAGGGATGTCTAAATCCCCTGTGGAAACTTTAGAGAAAGCAGTAGTTCCCGCCTCATCTCGACAGGAGGCCTCACATGCCTTTGAAAATTCGAAAGGAACTTGGAGTTCAATGCTTCCAAAGAGACGATGCCTGAATCCCATTGAAAACTGATAGGAATCCCAATATCACTGTGGCACCTGGAAAGGAACCTAGGTCCCAAGTTCAAATAAAGAAGGGTCCCATTTGCCCTGCCAAATCGCAAGGAGAATCCCGATGTGTTCGTGGCAACGAGAAATGACTTTTGACATCAGGGATAAACAGGAGTTTTGAAGGGCCATCCACGTCCTAACTCGAGAATATACCCACAGGTTCCCGCCGCAACTTGAGAAAAACCACGAAATTTCCACTTCACTACCAGATGAGGCATGATTCCCCTGCAGTGCATGCAGAGCAATTCCGTGTTTCCCTTTCAAACATGAAAGGAGTCTGAACTCCTGGATGGAATTTCGGAGAGTCCCCAAGAACACTGTCACAAGTCAATAGGGGCCCTGACGTCACCGCAAAACACAAAAGAGATTCGTGTACCCGAAATCATCTCAATATGAGGCGCGACTGCGCTGCATTGTCTCCAGAGCCATCCCACATTCCCCATCAAACACGACAAGGGACTTAGCTTCCTTTAGGCAACTCCAGAGATTCCCCGAAATCAACAACTAAAGTCTAGAAGACCACCTAGTTCAGCCCCGCAAATGGAGAAAAGCTAATTGTACTCCACATCTTCTCAAGATGAAAGAGGGAATCCTTGGAAACATCTGAAGAGGAATGAAGACATTCCACAAGCACCTTAAGATGAGGCATCTCTCAGCAGTAGGTATGTGAGGGGGAATCTAAGTTTGCTGCCTCAAGAAGAACAGACACCGAGGTGCCCTGACTCGAAATAAGGCCGGATTTCCCTGCAGTGACTTGAATGCAGGTTCGTATTTCATCTCACAAGATGAAGGGATGTCTAAATCCCCTGTGGAGACCCTAGAGAAAGCCCTAGTTCGCCACCTCATCTGGACGGGATGCCTCACATCCCTTTGACAATGCGCAAGGAACCCCGAGTTCAGTGAGTTCAATGTTTCAAAAGGAGGCGATGCCTGAGTCTGCTTGAAGATTGACAGGAATTCCAATATCCCTGTGGCAATGGAAAGGGAACCTGGGTCTCACGCCTCACGTCGAGAGGCGTCCTAATGCCCTGCCAAGCGTCGAGGAGAATATCGAAGTGTCCCTAACAACTAGACAAGAGTCCTGACGTTGCTGAACAAACCCGAGTTTTGAAGGGCCATCCCCATCTTAACTCAGAAATATTCCCAAGATTCCTGCTGCAACTCGAGAAAAACCATGAGACTTCTCCACACTGTGAGAAGAGGCTCGATTCCCATTCATCGATTGGAGAGTAATTTCATGTTTCTCGTCAAAAAGAAAGGAGCCTTGACTTCCTTGATGGAATGCCAGAGAATCCCTAAGAACAGGGACACAAGTATATTGGGACCCTGAATTCACAACAGCAACATGAAAGCATTCGGTGTACCCTCATATCATCTCGAGATGTGGCCTGAATCCCCTGCATTAGATCCAGATCCATTCTGCCATCAACATCAAACACAAGTGGCTTGTCTTTCCTTAATCAACTCCGGAAATAACACGGGAACACTGTCCCAAATCCAGAGGAACACCAAGGTTAGCACACAACTCGAGGAAAGCTCCGTGATCCACAAATAACCTCGAGAGTAGAGATTATTCCATGGGTTCGACTCACATGAATGCCAACTTTCTACAGCACCTCAAGACGAGGTGTTTCTCAGCTATAAGAATGTAAGAGAGATCCTGAGTGTGCTGCCCCAAGTGGAATGGACACCGAGATGCCCTGACTCGAAATAAGGCCGGATTTACCTGCAGTGATTTGAATGCAGGATTTGTCTTTCATTTCACAAGGTGAAGGGATGTCTAAATCCCCTGTGGAAACTTTAGAGAAAGCAGTAGTTTCCCGCCTCATCTCGACAGGAGGCCTCACATGCCTTTGAAAATTCGAAAGGAACTTGGAGTTCAATGCTTCCAAAGGAGACGATGCCTGAATCCCATTGAAAACTGATAGGAATCCCAATATCACTGTGGCACCTGGAAAAGGAACCTGGGTCCCAAGTCTCAAATAAAGAGTGGTCCCTATTGCCCTGCAAACCCTCGAGGAGAATCCCGATGTGTCCCTGGCAACGAGACATGACTCCTGACATCAGGGATAAACACGAGTTTTGAAGGGCCATCCACGTCCTAAAGCGAGAATATAACCCAGTCTCCCACCGCAACTCGAGAAAAACCACGAGACTTCCTCCTCGCTGCCAGATGAGGCCTGATTCCCCTGCAGTGCATGCAGAGCAATTCCGTGTTTCCCTTTCAAACATGAAAGGAGTCTGAACTTCCTGGATGGAATTTCGGAGAGTCCCCAAGAACACTGTCACAAGTCAATAGGGGCCCTGATGTCACGGCAACAACACAAAAGAGATTCGTGTACCCGAAATCATCTCAATATGAGGCGCGACTGCGCTGCATTGTCTCCAGAGCCATCCCACATTCCCCATCAAACACGACAAGGGACTTAGCTTCTTTAGGCAACTCCAGAGATTCCCCGAAATAAACAACTAAAGTATAGAAGACCACCTAGTTCAGCCCCGCAAATGGAGAAAAGCTAATTGTACTCCACAATCTTCTCAAGATGAAAGTGGAATCCTTGGAAACATCTGAAGAGGAATGAAGACATTCCACAAGCACCTTAAGATGAGGCATCTCTCAGCAGTAGGTATGTGAGGGGGAATCTAATTTTGCTGCCTCAAGAAGAACGGGCACCGAGATGCCCTGACTCGAAATAAGGCCGGATTTCCCTACAGTGACTTGAATGCAGGTTTGTCTTTCATCTCACAAGATGAAGGGATGTCTGAATACCCTGTGGAGTCCCTAGAGAAAGCCCTAGTTCGCCGCCTCATCTGGACGGTATACCTCACATACCTTTGACAACGTGCAAGGAAACCCGAGTTCAATGAGCTCAATGTTTCAAAACGAGGCGATGCCTGAGTCTGCTTGAAGCTTGACAGGAATTCCAATATCCCTGTGGCAACTGGAATGGGAAACTTAGTCTCACGCCACAACTCGAGAGGCGTCCCTAATGCCCTGCCAAGCGTCGAGGAAAATATCGAGGTGTCCCAAGATATTGGGACACTCTTGTCCCAACTAGACAAGAGTCCTAACGTCACTGAACAAACCCGAGTTTTGAAGGGCCATCCTCATCTTAACTCGAGAATATTACCATGGTTCCTGCTGCAACTCGGGATAAACCATGAGACTTCTCCACAAGAGGCTCGATTCGCATTCATCGTTTGGAGAGTACTTTCGTGTTTCTCGTCAAAAAGAAAGGAGCCTTGACTTCCTTGATTGAACCCCAGAGAATCCCTAAGAACAGGGACAGAACTATAGTGGGACCCAGACGTCAAACAGCAACATGAAAACATTCCGTGTACCCTCATATCATCGTGAAATAAGGCCTGAATCCCCTGCATTAGATCCAGAGCCATTCTGCCATCAACATCAAACACAAGTGGCTTGTCTTTCCTTAATCAACTCCGGAAATAACACGGGAACACCGTCCCAACTCCAGAGGAACACACAAGTTCAGCACACAACTCGAGGAAAGCTCCATGAACCACAAATAACCTCGAGAGTAGAGATTACTTCATGGGTTCGACTCACATGAATGCCAACTTTCTACAGCACCTCAAGACGAGGAGTTTCTCAGCTATAGGAATGTAAGAGAGATCCTAAGTGTGCTGTCCCAAGTGGAATGGACACCGAGATGCCCTGACTCGTAATAAGGCAAGATTTCTCTGCAGTGACTTGAATGCAGGATTGTCTTTCATTTCACAAGGTGAAGGGATGTCTGAATCCCCTGTGTAGACTTTACAGAAAGCAGTAGTTCATCGCCTCATCTCGACAGGAGGCCTCACATGCCTTTGAAAATTCGAAAGGAACTTGGAGTTCAATGCTTCCAAAGAGACGATGCCTGAATCCCATTGAAAACTGATAGGAATCCCAATATCACTGTGGTACCTGGGAAAGGAACCTAGGTCCCAAGTTTCAAATAAAGAAGGGTCCCATTTGCCCTGCCAAATCGCAAGGAGAATCCCGATGTGTTCGTGGCAACGAGAAATGACTTTTGACATCAGGGATAAACAGGAGTTTTGAAGGGCCATCCACGTCCTAACTCGAGAATATACCACAGGTTCCCGCCGCAACTTGAGAAAAACCACGAAATTTCCACTTCACTACCAGATGAGGCATGATTCCCCTGAAGTGCATGCAGAGCAATTCCGTGTTTCCCTTTCAAACATGAAAGGAGTCTGAACTTCCTGGATGGAATTTCGGAGAGTCCCCAAGAACACTGTCACAAGTCAATAGGGGCCCTGACGTCACGGCAACAACACAAAAGAGATTCGTGTACCCGAAATCATCTCAATATGAGGCGCGACTGCGCTGCATTGTCTCCAGAGCCATCCCACATTCCCCATCAAACACGACAAGGGACTTAGCTTCCTTTAGGCAACTCCAGAGATTCCCCGAAATAAACAACTAAAGTCTAGAAGACCACCTAGTTCAGCCCCGCAAATGGAGAAAAGCTAATTGTACTCCACATCTTCTCAAGATGAAAGTGGAATCCTTGGAAACATCTGAAGAGGAATGAAGACATTCCACAAGCACCTTAAGATGAGGCATCTCTCAGCAGTAGGTATGTGAGGGGGAATCTAAGTTTGCTGCCTCAAGAAGAACAGACACCGAGGTGCCCCCTACTCGAAATAAGGCCGGATTTCTCTGCAAAGACTTGAATGCAGGTTCGTATTTCATCTCACAAGATGAAGGGATGTCTAAATCCCCTGTGGAGACCCTAGAGAAAGCCCTAGTTCGCCACCTCATCTGGACGGGATGCCTCACATCCCTTTGACAATGCGCAAGGAACCCCGAGTTCAGTGAGTTCAATGTTTCAAAAGGAGGCGATGCCTGAGACTGCTTGAAGATTGACAGGAATTCCAATATCCCTGTGGCAATTGGAAAGGGAACCTGGGTCTCACGCCTCACGTCGAGAGGCGTCCTAATGCCCTGCCAAGCGTCGAGGAGAATATCGAAGTGTCCCTAACAACTAGACAAGAGTCCTGACGTTGCTGAACAAACCCGAGTTTTGAAGGGCCATCCCCATCTTAACTCAAAAATATTCCCAAGATTCCTGCTGCAACTCGAGAAAAACCATGAGACTTCTCCACACTGTGAGAAGAGGCTCGATTCCCATTCATCGATTGGAGAGAAATTTCATGTTTCTCGTCAAAAAGAAAGGAGCCTTGACTTCCTTGATGGAATGCCAGAGAATCCCTAAGAACAGGGACACAAGTATATTGGGACCCTGAATTCACAACAGCAACATGAAAGCATTCGGTGTACCCTCATATCATCTCGAGATGTGGCCTGAATCCCCTGCATTAGATCCAGATCCATTCTGCCATCAACATCAAACACAAGTGGCTTGTCTTTCCTTAATCAACTCCGGAAATAACACGGGAACACTGTCCCAAATCCAGAGGAACACCAAGGTTAGCACACAACTCGAGGAAAGCTCCGTGATCCACAAATAACCTCGAGAGTAGAGATTATTCCATGGGTTCGACTCACATGAATGCCAACTTTCTACAGCACCTCAAGACGAGGTGTTTCTCAGCTATAAGAATGTAAGAGAGATCCTGAGTGTGCTGCCCCAAGTGGAATGGACACCGAGATGCCCTGACTCGAAATAAGGCCGGATTTACCTGCAGTGATTTGAATGCAGGATCGTCTTTCATTTCACAAGGTGAAGGGATGTCTAAATCCCCTGTGGAAACTTTAGAGAAAGCAGCAGTTTCCCGCCTCATCTCGACAGGAGGCCTCACATGCCTTTGAAAATTCGAAAGGAACTTGGAGTTCAATGCTTCCAAAGAGACGATGCCTGAATCCCATTGAAAACTGATAGGAATCCCAATATCACTGTGGCACCTGGAAAAGGAACCTGGGTCCCAAGTCTCAAATAAAGAGGGGTCCCTATTGCCCTGCCAAACCCTCAAGGAGAATCCCGATGTGTCCCTGGCAACGAGACATGACCCCTGACATCAGGGATAAACACGAGTTTTGAAGGGCCATCCACGTCCTAACTCGAGAATATAACCCAGTTTCCCACCGCAACTCGAGAAAAACCACGAGACTTCCTCCTCGCTGCCAGATGAGGCCTGATTCCCCTGCTGTGCATGCAGAGCAATTCCGTGTTTCCGTGTTTCCCTTTCAAACATGAAAGGAGTCTGAACTTCCTGGATGGAATTTCGGAGAGTCCCCAAGAACACTGTCACAAGTCAATAGGGGCCCTGATGTCACCGCAACAACACAAAATAGATTCGTGTACCCGAAATCATCTCAAGATGAGACCCGATTGCGCTGCATTGGCTCCAGAGCCATCCCACATTCCCCATCAAAC
This sequence comes from Odocoileus hemionus, assembly GCA_020976825.1. Classification (NCBI taxonomy): domain Eukaryota; kingdom Metazoa; phylum Chordata; class Mammalia; order Artiodactyla; family Cervidae; genus Odocoileus; species Odocoileus hemionus. The sequence continues at coordinate 26,080 of JAJLRB010000888.1, read as the reverse complement.
ACGACAAGGGACTTAACTTCCTTTAGGCAACTCCAGAGATTCCCCGAAATCAACAACTAAAGTCTAGAAGACCACCTAGTTCAGCCCCGCAAATGGAGAAAAGCTAATTGTACTCCAAATCTTCTCAAGATGAGAGTGGAATCCTTGGAAACATCTCAAGAGGAATGAAGACATTCCACAAGCACCTTAAGATGAGGCATCTCTCAGCAGTAGGTATGTGAGGGGGAATCTAATTTTGCTGCCTCAAGAAGAACGGGCACCGAGGTGCCCTGACTCGAAATAAGGCCGGATTTCCCTGCAGTGACTTGAATGCAGGTTTGTCTTTCATCTCACAAGATGAAGGGATGTCTGAATCCCCTGTGGAGACCCTAGAGAAAGCCCTAGTTCGCCGCCTCATCTGGACGGTATGCCTCACATCCCTTTGACAACGTGCAAGGAACCCCGAGTTCAATGAGTTCAATGTTTCAAAAGGAGGCGATGCCTGAGTCTGCTTGAAGATTGACAGGAATTCCAATATCCCTGTGGCAACTGGAAAGGGAAACTGGTCTCACGCCACAACTCGAGAGGCGTCCCTAATGCCCTGCCAAGCGTCGAGGAAAATATCGAGGTGTCCCAAGATATTGGGACACTCTTGTCCCAACTAGACAAGAGTCCTAACGTCACTGAACAAACCCGAGTTTTGAAGGGCCATCCCCATCTTAACTCGAGAATATTCCCATGGTTCCTGCTGCAACTCGAGAAAAACCATGAGACTTCTCCACAGAAGAGGCTCGATTCCCATTCATCGATTTGGAGAGTAATTTTTCGTGTTTCTCGTCAAAAAGAAAGGAGCCTTGACTTCCTTGATTGAACCCCAGAGAATCCCTAAGAACAGGGACACAAGTATAGTGGGACCCAGACGTCAAACAGCAACATGAAAGCATTCCGTGTACCCTCATATCATCTCGAAATAAGGCCTGAATCCCCTGCATTAGATCCAGAGCCATTCTGCCATCAACATCAAACACAAGTGGCTTGTCTTTCCTTAATCAACTCCGGAAATAACACGGGAACACCGTCCCAACTCCAGAGGAACACCAAGTTTAGCAGCACTGTCAAATCAGAGGAACATCGAGCACACAACATGAAAAGCTCCATGAACCACAAATAACCTCGAGAGTAGAGATTACTTCATGGGTTCGACTCACATGAATGCCAACTTTCTACAGCACCTCAAGACGAGGAGTTTCTCAGCTATAGGAATGTAAGAGAGATCCTAAGTGTGCTGTCCCAAGTGGAATGGACACCGAGATGCCCTGACTCGTAATAAGGCAAGATTTCTCTGCAGTGACTTGATGCAGGATTGTCTTTCATTTCACAAGGTGAAGGGATGTCTGAATCCCCTGTGTAGACTTTACAGAAAGCAGTAGTTCATCGCCTCATCTCGACAGGAGGCCTCACATGCCTTTGAAAATTCGAAAGGAACTTGGAGTTCAATGCTTCCAAAGAGACGATGCCTGAATCCCATTGAAAACTGATAGGAATCCCAATATCACTGTGGCACCTGGGAAAGGAACCTAGGTCCCAAGTTTCAAATAAAGAAGGGTCCCATTTGCCCTGCCAAATCGCAAGGAGAATCCCGATGTGTTCGTGGCAACGAGAAATGACTTTTGACATCAGGGATAAACAGGAGTTTTGAAGGGCCATCCACGTCCTAACTCGAGAATATACCACAGGTTCCCGCCGCAACTTGAGAAAAACCACGAAATTTCCACTTCACTACCAGATGAGGCATGATTCCCCTGAAGTGCATGCAGAGCAATTCCGTGTTTCCCTTTCAAACATGAAAGGAGTCTGTCTGACTTCCTGGATGGAATTTCGGAGAGTCCCCAAGAACACTGTCACAAGTCAATAGGGGCCCTGACGTCACGGCAACAACACAAAAGAGATTCGTGTACCCGAAATCATCTCAATATGAGGCGCGACTGCGCTGCATTGTCTCCAGAGCCATCCCACATTCCCCATCAAACACGACAAGGGACTTAGCTTCCTTTAGGCAACTCCAGAGATTCCCCGAAATAAACAACTAAAGTCTAGAAGACCACCTAGTTCAGCCCCGCAAATGGAGAAAAGCTAATTGTACTCCACATCTTCTCAAGATGAAAGTGGAATCCTTGGAAACATCTCAAGAGGAATGAAGACATTCCACAAGCACCTTAAGATGAGGCATCTCTCAGCAGTAGGTATGTGAGGGGGAATCTAAGTTTGCTGCCTCAAGAAGAACAGACACCGAGGTGCCCTGACTCGAAATAAGGCCGGATTTCTCTGCAAAGACTTGAATGCAGGTTCGTATTTCATCTCACAAGATGAAGGGATGTCTAAATCCCCTGTGGAGACCCTAGAGAAAGCCCTAGTTCGCCACCTCATCTGGACGGGATGCCTCACATCCCTTTGACAATGCGCAAGGAACCCCGAGTTCAGTGAGTTCAATGTTTCAAAAGGAGGCGATGCCTGAGCCTGCTTGAAGATTGACAGGAATTCCAATATCCCTGTGGCAATTGGAAAGGGAACCTGGGTCTCACGCCTCACGTCGAGAGGCGTCCTAATGCCCTGCCAAGCGTCGAGGAGAATATCGAAGTGTCCCTAACAACTAGACAAGAGTCCTGACGTTGCTGAACAAACCCGAGTTTTGAAGGGCCATCCCCATCTTAACTCAAAAATATTCCCAAGATTCCTGCTGCAACTCGAGAAAAACCATGAGACTTCTCCACACTGTGAGAAGAGGCTCGATTCCCATTCATCGATTGGAGAGAAATTTCATGTTTCTCGTCAAAAAGAAAGGAGCCTTGACTTCCTTGATGGAATGCCAGAGAATCCCTAAGAACAGGGACACAAGTATATTGGGACCCTGAATTCACAACAGCAACATGAAAGCATTCGGTGTACCCTCATATCATCTCGAGATGTGGCCTGAATCCCCTGCATTAGATCCAGATCCATTCTGCCATCAACATCAAACACAAGTGGCTTGTCTTTCCTTAATCAACTCCGGAAATAACACGGGAACACTGTCCCAAATCCAGAGGAACACCAAGGTTAGCACACAACTCGAGGAAAGCTCCGTGATCCACAAATAACCTCGAGAGTAGAGATTATTCCATGGGTTCGACTCACATGAATGCCAACTTTCTACAGCACCTCAAGACGAGGTGTTTCTCAGCTATAAGAATGTAAGAGAGATCCTGAGTGTGCTGCCCCAAGTGGAATGGACACCGAGATGCCCTGACTCGAAATAAGGCCGGATTTACCTGCAGTGATTTGAATGCAGGATCGTCTTTCATTTCACAAGGTGAAGGGATGTCTAAATCCCCTGTGGAAACTTTAGAGAAAGCAGCAGTTTCCCGCCTCATCTCGATAGGAGGCCTCACATGCCTTTGAAAATTCGAAAGGAACTTGGAGTTCAATGCTTCCAAAGAGACGATGCCTGAATCCCATTGAAAACTGATAGGAATCCCAATATCACTGTGGCACCTGGGAAAGGAACCTAGGTCCCAAGATTCAAATAAAGAAGGGTCCCATTTGCCCTGCCAAATCGCAAGGAGAATCCCGATGTGTTCCTGGCAACGAGAAATGACTTTGACATCAGGGATAAACAGAGTTTTGAAGGGCCATCCACGTCCTAACTCGAGAATATACCCAGTTCCCGCCGCAACTTGAGAAAAACCACGAAATTTCCACTTCACTACCAGATGAGGCATGATTCCCCTGCAGTGCATGCAGAGCAATTCCGTGTTTCCCTTTCAAACATGAAAGGAGTCTGAACTTCCTGGATGGAATTTCGGAGAGTCCCCAAGAACACTGTCACAAGTCAATAGGGGCCCTGATGTCACGGCAACAACACAAAAGAGATTCGTGTATCCGAAATCATCTCAATATGAGGCGCGACTGCGCTGCATTGTCTCCAGAGCCATCCCACATTCCCCATCAAACACGACAAGGGACTTAGCTTCTTTAGGCAACTCCAGAGATTCCCCGAAATAAACAACTAAAGTATAGAAGACCACCTAGTTCAGCCCCGCAAATGGAGAAAAGCTAATTGTACTCCACATCTTCTCAAGATGAAAGTGGAATCCTTGGAAACATCTGAAGAGGAATGAAGACATTCCACAAGCACCTTAAGATGGGGCATCTCTCAGCAGTAGGTATGTGAGGGGGAATCTAATTTTGCTGCCTCAAGAAGAACGGGCACCGAGATGCCCTGACTCGAAATAAGGCCGGATTTCCCTACAGTGACTTGAATGCAGGTTTGTCTTTCATCTCACAAGATGAAGGGATGTCTGAATACCCTGTGGAGTCCCTAGAGAAAGCCCTAGTTCGCCGCCTCATCTGGACGGTATACCTCACATACCTTTGACAACGTGCAAGGAAACCCGAGTTCAATGAGCTCAATGTTTCAAAACGAGGCGATGCCTGAGTCTGCTTGAAGCTTGACAGGAATTCCAATATCCCTGTGGCAACTGGAAAGGGAAACTTAGTCTCACGCCACAACTCGAGAGGCGTCCCTAATGCCCTGCCAAGCGTCGAGGAGAAAATATCGAGGTGTCCCAAGATATTGGGACACTCTTGTCCCAACTAGACAAGAGTCCTAACGTCACTGAACAAACCCGAGTTTTGAAGGGCCATCCTCATCTTAACTCGAGAATATTACCATGGTTCCTGCTGCAACTCGGGATAAAACCATGAGACTTCTCCACAAGAGGCTCGATTCTCGATTCATTCATCGTTTGGAGAGTACTTTCGTGTTTCTCGTCAAAAAGAAAGGAGCCTTGACTTCCTTGATTGAACCCCAGAGAATCCCTAAGAACAGGGACAGAACTATAGTGGGACCCAGACGTCAAACAGCAACATGAAACCATTCCGTGTACCCTCATATCATCGTGAAATAAGGCCTGAATCCCCTGCATTAGATCCAGAGCCATTCTGCCATCAACATCAAACACAAGTGGCTTGTCTTTCCTTAATCAACTCCGGAAATAACACGGGAACACCGTCCCAACTCCAGAGGAACACCAAGTTCAGCACACAACTCGACGAAAGCTCCATGAACCACAAATAACCTCGAGAGTAGAGATTACTTCATGGGTTCGACTCACATGAATGCCAACTTTCTACAGCACCTCAAGACGAGGAGTTTCTCAGCTATAGGAATGTAAGAGAGATCCTAAGTGTGCTGTCCCAAGTGGAATGGACACCGAGATGCCCTGACTCGTAATAAGGCAAGATTTCTCTGCAGTGACTTGAATGCAGGATTGTCTTTCATTTCACAAGGTGAAGGGATGTCTGAATCCCCTGTGTAGACTTTACAGAAAGCAGCAGTTTCATCGCCTCATCTCGACAGGAGGCCTCACATGCCTTTGAAAATTCGAAAGGAACTTGGAGTTCAATGCTTCCAAAGAGACGATGCCTGAATCCCATTGAAAACTGATAGGAATCCCAATATCACTGTGGTACCTGGGAAAGGAACCTAGGTCCCAAGTTTCAAATAAAGAAGGGTCCCATTTGCCCTGCCAAATCGCAAGGAGAATCCCGATGTGTTCGTGGCAACGAGAAATGACTTTTGACATCAGGGATAAACAGGAGTTTTGAAGGGCCATCCACGTCCTAACTCGAGAATATACCACAGGTTCCCGCCGCAACTTGAGAAAAAAACCACGAAATTTCCACTTCACTACCAGATGAGGCATGATTCCCCTGAAGTGCATGCAGAGCAATTCCGTGTTTCCCTTTCAAACATGAAAGGAGTCTGAACTTCCTGGATGGAATTTCGGAGAGTCCCCAAGAACACTGTCACAAGTCAATAGGGGCCCCCTGACGTCACGGCAACAACACAAAAGAGATTCGTGTACCCGAAATCATCTCAATATGAGGCGCGACTGCGCTGCATTGTCTCCAGAGCCATCCCACATTCCCCATCAAACACGACAAGGGACTTAGCTTCCTTTAGGCAACTCCAGAGATTCCCCGAAATAAACAACTAAAGTCTAGAAGACCACCTAGTTCAGCCCCGCAAATGGAGAAAAGCTAATTGTACTCCACATCTTCTCAAGATGAAAGTGGAATCCTTGGAAACATCTGAAGAGGAATGAAGACATTCCACAAGCACCTTAAGATGAGGCATCTCTCAGCAGTAGGTATGTGAGGGGGAATCTAAGTTTGCTGCCTCAAGAAGAACAGACACCGAGGTGCCCTGACTCGAAATAAGGCCGGATTTCTCTGCAAAGACTTGAATGCAGGTTCGTATTTCATCTCACAAGATGAAGGGATGTCTAAATCCCCTGTGGAGACCCTAGAGAAAGCCCTAGTTCGCCACCTCATCTGGACGGGATGCCTCACATCCCTTTGACAATGCGCAAGGAACCCCGAGTTCAGTGAGTTCAATGTTTCAAAAGGAGGCGATGCCTGAGCCTGCTTGAAGATTGACAGGAATTCCAATATCCCTGTGGCAATTGGAAAGGGAACCTGGGTCTCACGCCTCACGTCGAGAGGCGTCCTAATGCCCTGCCAAGCGTCGAGGAGAATATCGAAGTGTCCCTAACAACTAGACAAGAGTCCTGACGTTGCTGAACAAACCCGAGTTTTGAAGGGCCATCCCCATCTTAACTCAAAAATATTCCCAAGATTCCTGCTGCAACTCGAGAAAAACCATGAGACTTCTCCACACTGTGAGAAGAGGCTCGATTCCCATTCATCGATTGGAGAGAAATTTCATGTTTCTCGTCAAAAAGAAAGGAGCCTTGACTTCCTTGATGGAATGCCAGAGAATCCCTAAGAACAGGGACACAAGTATATTGGGACCCTGAATTCACAACAGCAACATGAAAGCATTCGGTGTACCCTCATATCATCTCGAGATGTGGCCTGAATCCCCTGCATTAGATCCAGATCCATTCTGCCATCAACATCAAACACAAGTGGCTTGTCTTTCCTTAATCAACTCCGGAAATAACACGGGAACACTGTCCCAAATCCAGAGGAACACCAAGGTTAGCACACAACTCGAGGAAAGCTCCGTGATCCACAAATAACCTCGAGAGTAGAGATTATTCCATGGGTTCGACTCACATGAATGCCAACTTTCTACAGCACCTCAAGACGAGGTGTTTCTCAGCTATAAGAATGTAAGAGAGATCCTGAGTGTGCTGCCCCAAGTGGAATGGACACCGAGATGCCCTGACTCGAAATAAGGCCGGATTTACCTGCAGTGATTTGAATGCAGGATCGTCTTTCATTTCACAAGGTGAAGGGATGTCTAAATCCCCTGTGGAAACTTTAGAGAAAGCAGCAGTTTCCCGCCTCATCTCGATAGGAGGCCTCACATGCCTTTGAAAATTCGAAAGGAACTTGGAGTTCAATGCTTCCAAAGAGACGATGCCTGAATCCCATTGAAAACTGATAGGAATCCCAATATCACTGTGGCACCTGGAAAAGGAACCTGGGTCCCAAGTCTCAAATAAAGAGGGTCCCTATTGCCCTGCCAAATCCTCAAGGAGAATCCCGATGTGTCCCTGGCAACGAGACATGACCCCTGACATCAGGGATAAACACGAGTTTTGAAGGGCCATCCACGTCCTAACTCGAAAATATACCACAGTTTCCCGCCGCAACTTGAGAAAAACCACGAAATTTCCACTTCACTACCAGATGAGGCATGATTCCCCTGCAGTGCATGCAGAGCAATTCCGTGTTTCCCTTTCAAACATGAAAGGAGTCTGAACTTCCTGGATGGAATTTCGGAGAGTCCCCAAGAACACTGTCACAAGTCAATAGGGGCCCTGACGTCACGGCAACAACACAAAAGAGATTCGTGTATCCAATCATCTCAATATGAGGCGCGACTGCGCTGCATTGTCTCCAGAGCCATCCCACATTCCCCATCAAACACGACAAGGGACTTAGCTTCCTTTAGGCAACTCCAGAGATTCCCCGAAATAAAAACAAAAAAGAAGAAACACACCTAGTTCAGCCCCGCAAATGGAGAAAAGCTAATTGTACTCCAAATCTTCTCAAGATGAAAGTGGAATCCTTGGAAACATCTCAAGAGGAATGAAGACATTCCACAAGCACCTTAAGATGAGGCATCTCTCAGCAGTAGGTATGTGAGGGGGAATCTAATTTGCTGCCTCAAGAAGAACGGACACCGAGGTGCCCTGACTCGAAATAAGGCCGGATTTCCCTGCAGTGACTTGAATGCAGGTTCGTCTTTCATCTCACAAGATGAAGGGATGTCTGAATCCCCTGTGGAGACCCTAGAGAAAGCCCTAGTTCGCCGCCTCATCTGGACGGTATGCCTCACATCCCTTTGACAACGGCAAGGAACCCCGAGTTCAATGAGTTCAATGTTTCAAAAGGAGGCGATGCCTGAGTCTGCTTGAAGATTGACAGGAATTCCAATATCCCTGTGGCAACTGGAAAGGGAACCTGGTCTCACGCCTCACTCGAGAGGCGTCCCTAATGCCCTGCCAAGCGTCGAGGAGAATATCGAGGTGTCCCAAGATATTGGGACACTCTTGTCCCAACTAGACAAGAGTCCTGACGTCACTGAACAAACCCGAGTTTTGAAGGGCCATCCCATCTTAACTCGAGAATATTCCCATGGTTCCTGCTGCAACTCGAGAAAAACCATGAGACTTCTCACACAAGAGGCTCGATTCCCATTCATCGATTGGAGAGTAATTTCGTGTTTCTCGTCAAAAAGAAAGGAGCCTTGACTTCCTTGATGGAACGACCAGAGAATCCCTAAGAACAGGGACACAAGTATATAGTGGGACCCAGAAATCACAACAGCAACATGAAAGCATTCCGTGATGTACCCTCATATCATCTCGAGATGAGGCCTGAATCCCCTGCATTAGATCCAGAGCCATTCTGCCATCAACATCAAACACAAGTGGCTTGTCTTTCCTTAATCAACTCCGGAAATAACACGGGAACACACGTCCCAACTCCAGAGGAACACCAAGTTTAGCACACAACTCGAGGAAAGCTCCGTGAACCACAAATAACCTCGAGAGTAGAGATTATTCATGGGTTCGACTCACATGAATGCCAACTTTCTACAGCACCTCAAGACGAGGAGTTTCTCAGCTATAGGAATGTAAGAGAGATCCTGAGTGTGCTGCCCCAAGTGGAATGGACACCGAGATGCCCTGACTCGAAATAAGGCAAGATTTCTCTGCAGTGACTTGAATGCAGGATTGTCTTTCATTTCACAAGGTGAAGGGATGTCTGAATCCCCTGTGTAGACTTTAGAGAAAGCAGTAGTTCATCGCCTCATCTCGACAGGAGGCCTCACATGCCTTTGAAAATTCGAAAGGAACTTGGAGTTCAATGCTTCCAAAGAGACGATGCCTGAATCCCATTGAAAACTGATAGGAATCCCAATATCACTGTGGCACCTGGGAAAGGAACCTAGGTCCCAAGTTTCAAATAAAGAAGGGTCCCATTTGCCCTGCCAAATCGCAAGGAGAATCCCGATGTGTTCCTGGCAACGAGAAATGACTTTTGACATCAGGGATAAACAGGAGTTTTGAAGGGCCATCCACGTCCTAACTCGAGAATATACCACAGGTTCCCGCCGCAACTTGAGAAAAACCACGAAATTTCCACTTCACTACCAGATGAGGCATGATTCCCCTGCAGTGCATGCAGAGCAATTCCGTGTTTCCCTTTCAAACATGAAAGGAGTCTGAACTTCCTGGATGGAATTTCGGAGAGTCCCCAAGAACACTGTCACAAGTCAATAGGGGCCCTGACGTCACGGCAACAACACAAAACAAATTCGTGTACCCGAAATCATCATCAATGAGGCGCGACTGCGCTGCATTGTCTCCAGAGCCATCCCACATTCCCCATCAAACACGACAAGGGACTTAGCTTCCTTTAGGCAACTCCAGAGATTCCCCGAAATAAACAACTAAAGTCTAGAAGAAGACCTAGTTCAGCCCCGCAAATGGAGAAAAGCTAATTGTACTCCACATCTTCTCAAGATGAAAGTGGAATCCTTGGAAACATCTGAAGAGGAATGAAGACATTCCACAAGCACCTTAAGATGAGGCATCTCTCAGCAGTAGGTATGTGAGGGGGAATCTAAGTTTGCTGCCTCAAGAAGAACAGACACCGAGGTGCCCTGACTCGAAATAAGGCCGGATTTCCTGCAAAGTGACTTGAATGCAGGTTCGTATTTCATCTCACAAGATGAAGGGATGTCTAAATCCCCTGTGGAGACCCTAGAGAAAGCCCTAGTTCGCCACCTCATCTGGACGGGATGCCTCACATCCCTTTGACAATGCGCAAGGAACCCCGAGTTCAGTGAGTTCAATGTTTCAAAAGGAGGCGATGCCTGAGACTGCTTGAAGATTGACAGGAATTCCAATATCCCTGTGGCAATTGGAAAGGGAACCTGGTCTCACGCCTCACGTCGAGAGGCGTCCTAATGCCCTGCCAAGCGTCGAGGAGAATATCGAAGTGTCCCTAACAACTAGACAAGAGTCCTGACGAGTCCTGCTGAACAAACCCGAGTTTTGAAGGGCCATCCCCATCTTAACTCAAAAATATTCCAAGATTCCTGCTGCAACTCGAGAAAAACCATGAGACTTCTCCACACTGTGAGAAGAGGCTCGATTCCCATTCATGATTGGAGAGTAATTTCGTGTTTCTCGTCAAAAAGAAAGGAGCCTTGACTTCCTTGATGGAATGCCAGAGAATCCCTAAGAACAGGGACACAAGTATATGGGACCCTGAATTCACAACAGCAACATGAAAGCATTCGGTGTACCCTCATATCATCTCGAGATGTGGCCTGAATCCCCCCTGCATTAGATCCAGATCCATTCTGCCATCAACATCAAACACAAGTGGCTTGTCTTTCCTTAATCAACTCCGGAAATAACACGGGAACACTGTCCCAAATCCAGAGGAACACCAAGGTTAGCACACAACTCGGAAAGCTCCGTGATCCACAAATAACCTCGAGAGTAGAGATTATTCCATGGGTTCGACTCACATGAATGCCAACTTTCTACAGCACCTCAAGACGAGGTGTTTCTCAGCTATAAGAATGTAAGAGAGATCCTGAGTGTGCTGCCCCAAGTGGAATGGACACCGAGATGCCCTGACTCGAAATAAGGCCGATTTACCTGCAGTGATTTGAATGCAGGATCGTCTTTCATTTCACAAGGTGAAGGGATGTCTAAATCCCCTGTGGAAACTTTAGAGAAAGCAGCAGTTTCCCGCCTCATCTCGACAGGAGGCCTCACATGCCTTTGAAAATTCGAAAGGAACTTGGAGTTCAATGCTTCCAAAGAGACGATGCCTGAATCCCATTGAAAACTGATAGGAATCCCAATATCACTGTGGCACCTGGAAAAGGAACCTGGGTCCCAAGTCTCAAATAAAGAGGGTCCCTATTGCCCTGCCAAACCCTCAAGGAGAATCCCGATGTGTTCCTGGCAACGAGAATGACCCCTGACATCAGGGATAAACACGAGTTTTGAAGGGCCATCCACGTCCTAACTCGAGAATATAACCCAGGTTCCCGCCGCAACTCGAGAAAAACCACGAACTTTCCCTCGCTACCAGATGAGGCCTGATTCCCCTGCTGTGCATGCAGAGCAATTCCGTGTTTCCCTTTCAAACATGAAAGGAGTCTGAACTTCCTGGATGGAATTTCGGAGAGTCCCCAAGAACACTGTCACAAGTCAATAGGGGCCCTGACGTCACGGCAACAACACAAAATAGATTCGTGTACCCGAAATCATCTCAAGATAGGCCGACTGCGCTGCATTGTCTCCAGAGCCATCCCACATTCCCCATCAAACACGACAAACGGGACTTAACTTCCTTTAGGCAACTCCAGAGATTCCCCGAAATAAACAACAAAAGTCTAGAAAAACCACCTAGTTCAGCCCCGCAAATGGAGAAAAGCTAATTGTACTCCACATCTTCTCAAGATGAAAGTGGAATCCTGGAAACATCTGAAGAGGAATGAAGACATTCCACAAGCACCTAAGATGAGGCATCTCTCAGCAGTAGGTATGTGAGGGGGAATCTAAGTTTGCTGCCTCAAGAAGAACAGACACCGAGGTGCCCTGACTCGAAATAAGGCCGGATTTCCTGCAGTAGACTTGAATGCAGGTTCGTATTTCATCTCACAAGATGAAGGGATGTCTGAATCCCCTGTGGAGACCCTAGAGAAAGCCCTAGTTCGCCACCTCATCTGGACGGGATGCCTCACATCCCTTTGACAATGCGCAAGGAACCCCGAGTTCAATGAGTTCAATGTTTCAAAAGGAGGCGATGCCTGAGTCTGCTTGAAGATTGACAGGAATTCCAATATCCCTGTGGCAATTGGAAAGGGAACCTGGGTCTCACGCCTCACGTCGAGAGCGTCCCTAATGCCCTGCCAAGCGTCGAGGAGAATATCGAAGTGTCCCTAAGCAACTAGACAAGAGTCCTGACGTTCGCTGAACAAACCCGAGTTTTGAAGGGCCATCCCCATCTTAACTCAAAAATATTCCCAAGATTCCTGCTGCAACTCGAGAAAAACCATGAGACTTCTCCACACTGTGAGAAGAGGCTCGATTCCCATTCATCGATTGGAGAGAAATTTCGTGTTTCTCGTCAAAAAGAAAGGAGCCTTGACTTCCTTGATGGAACCAGAGAATCCCTAAGAACAGGGACACAAGTATATTGGGACCCAGAATCACAACAGCAACATGAAAGCATTCCTGTACCCTCATATCATCTCGAGATGTGGCCTGAATCCCCTGCATTAGATCCAGAGCATTCTGCCATCAACATCAAACACAAGTGGCTTGTCTTTCCTTAATCAACTCCGGAAATAACACGGGAACACTGTCCCAAATCCAGAGGAACACCAAGTTTAGCACACAACTCGAGGAAAGCTCCGTGATCCACAAATAACCTCGAGAGTAGAGATTATTCCATGGGTTCGACTCACATGAATGCCAACTTTCTACAGCACCTCAAGACGAGGAGTTTCTCAGCTATAAGAATGTAAGAGAGATCCTGAGTGTGCTGCCCCAAGTGGAATGGACACCGAGATGCCCTGACTCGAAATAAGGCCGGATTTACCTGCAGTGATTTGAATGCAGGATCGTCTTTTTCATTTCACAAGGTGAAGGGATGTCTGAATCCCCTGTGGAAACTTTAGAGAAAGCAGTAGTTTCCCCGCCTCATCTCGACAGGAGGCCTCACATGCCTTTGAAAATTCGAAAGGAACTTGGAGTTCAATGCTTCCAAAGAGACGATGCCTGAATCCCATTGAAAACTGATAGGAATCCCAATATCACTGTGGCACCTGGAAAAGGAACCTAGGTCCCAAGTCTCAAATAAAGAGGGGTCCCTATTGCCCTGCCAAAACCCTCGCAAGAATCCCGATGTGTTCCTGGCAACGAGACATGACTGACATCAGGGATAAACACGAGTTTTGAAGGGCCATCCACGTCCTAACTCGAGAAATATACCCAGTTTCCCGCCGCAACTCGAGAAAAACCACGAGACTTCCTCACTGCCAGATGAGGCCTGATTCCCCTGCAGTGCATGCAGAGCAATTCCGTGTTTCCCTTTCAAACATGAAAGGAGTCTGAACTTCCTGGATGGAATTTCGGAGAGTCCCCAAGAACACTGTCACAAGTCAATAGGGGCCCTGACGTCACGCAACAACACAAAATAGATCGTGTACCCGAAATCATTTCAATATGAGGCCCGACTGCGCTGCATTGTCTCCAGAGCCATCCCACATTCCCCATCAAACACGACAAGGGACTTAGCTTCTTTTTAGGCAACTCCAGAGATTCCCCGAAATCAACAACTAAAGTCTAGAAGACCACCTAGTTCAGCCCCGCAAATGGAGAAAAAAGCTAATTGTACTCCACATCTTCTCAAGATGAGAGTGGAATCCTTGGAACCGTCTCAAGAGGAATGAAGACATTCCACAAGCACCTTAAGAGAGGCATCTCTCAGCAGTAGGTATGTGAGGGGGAATCTAAGTTTGCTGCCTCAAGAAGAACAGACACCGAGGTGCCCTGACTCGAAATAAGGCCGGATTTCCCTGCAGTGACTTGAATGCAGGTTCGTATTTCATCTCACAAGATGAAGGGATGTCTAAATCCCCTGTGGAGACCCTAGAGAAAGCCCTAGTTCGCCACCTCATCTCTGGACGGGATGCCTCACATCCCTTTGACAATGCGCAAGGAACCCCGAGTTCAGTGAGTTCAATGTTTCAAAAGGAGGCGATGCCTGAGTCTGCTTGAAGATTGACAGGAATTCCAATATCCCTGTGGCAATTGGAAAGGGAACCTGGGTCTCACGCCTCACGTCGAGAGGCGTCCTAATGCCCTGCCAAGCGTCGAGGAGAATATCGAAGTGTCCCAAACAACTAGACAAGAGTCCTGACGTTGCGCTGAACAAACCCGAGTTTTGAAGGGCCATCCCCATCTTAACTCAGAAATATTCCCAAGATTCCTGCTGCAACTCGAGAAAAACCATGAGACTTCTCCACACTGTGAGAAGAGGCTCGATTCCCATTCATCGATTGGAGAGAAATTTCATGTTTTCTCGTCAAAAAGAAAGGAGCCTTGACTTCCTTGATGGAATGCCAGAGAATCCCTAAGAACAGGGACACAAGTATAGTGGGACCCTGAATTCACAACAGCAACATGAAAGCATTCGTGTACCCTCATATCATCTCGAGATGTGGCCTGAATCCCCTGCATTAGATCCAGATCCATTCTGCCATCAACATCAAACACAAGTGGCTTGTCTTTCCTTAATCAACTCCGGAAATAACACGGGAACACTGTCCCAAATCCAGAGGAACACCAAGTTCCAGCAACATCAACTCGAGGAAAGCTCCGTGATCCACAAATAACCTCGAGAGTAGAGATTATTCCATGGTTCGACTCACATGAATGCCAACTTTCTACAGCACCTCAAGACGAGGTGTTTCTCAGCTATAAGAATGTAAGAGAGATCCTGAGTGTGCTGCCCCAAGTGGAATGGACACCGAGATGCCCTGACTCGAAATAAGGCCGGATTTACCTGCAGTGATTTGAATGCAGGATTGTCTTTCATTTCACAAGGTGAAGGGATGTCTAAATCCCTGTGGAAACTTTAGAGAAAGCAGCAGTTTCCCGCCTCATCTCGACAGGAGGCCTCACATGCCTTTGAAAATTCGAAAGGAACTTGGAGTTCAATGCTTCCAAAGGAGACGATGCCTGAATCCCATTGAAAACTGATAGGAATCCCAATATCACTGTGGCACCTGGAAAAGGAACCTGGGTCCCAAGTCTCAAATAAAGAGGTCCCTATTGCCCTGAAAACCCTCAAGGAGAATCCCGATGTGTCCCTGGCAACGAGACATGACCCTGACATCAGGGATAAACACGAGTTTTGAAGGGCCATCCACGTCCTAACTCGAGAATATAACCCAGTTTCCACCGCAACTCGAGAAAAACCACGAGACTTCCTCCTCGCTGCCAGATGAGGCCTGATTCCCCTGCTGTGCATGCAGAGCAATTCCGAGTTGCCCTTTCAAACATGAAAGGAGTCTGGACTTCCTGGATGGAACTTCGGAGAGTCCCCAAGAACACTGTCACAAGTCTATAGGGGCCTGACGTCACCGCAGCAACACAAAATAGATCCGTGTACCCGAATCATTTCAAGATGAGAACCCGATTGCGCTGCATTGGCTCCAGAGCCATCCCACATTCCCCATCAAACACGATAAAACGACTTAACTTCCTTTGGGCAACTCCAGAAATTCCCCGAAATCAACAACAAAAGTCTAGAAAAACCAAGTTTAGCCCCGCAAATGGAGAAAAGCTAAGTGTATTCCAAATCCTCTCAAGATGAGAGCGGAATCCCTGGCACCGTCTCAAGAGGAATGAAGACATTCCACAAGCAACTTAAGATGATGAGGCATCTCTCAGCAGTAGGTATGTGAGGGGGAATCTAATTTTGCTGCCTCAAGAAGAACGGACACCGAGGTGCCCTGACTCGAAATAAGGCCGGATTTCCCTGCAGTGACTTGAATGCAGGTTCGTCTTTCATCTCACAAGATGAAGGGATGTCTGAATCCCCTGTGGAGACCCTAGAAAAGCCTAGTTCGCCGCCTCATCTGGACGGGATGCCTCACATCCTTTGACAACGTGCAAGGAACCCTGAGTTCAATGAGCTTCAATGTTTCAAAAGGAGGCGATGCCTGAGTCTGCTTGAAGATTGACAGGAATTCCAATATTCCTGTGGCAACTGGAAAGGGAAACTTAGTCTCACGCCACAACTCGAGAGGCGTCCCTAATGCCCTGCCAAGCGTCGAGGAAAATATCGAGGTGTCCCAAGATATTGGGACACTCTTGTCCCAACTAGACAAGAGTCCTAACGTCACTGAACAAACCCGAGTTTTGAAGGGCCATCCCCATCTTAACTCGAGAATATTACCATGGTTCCTGCTGCAACTCGGGATAAAACCATGAGACTTCTCCACAAGAGGCTCGATTCGCATTCATCGTTTGGAGAGTACTTTCGTGTTTCTCGTCAAAAAGAAAGGAGCCTTGACTTCCTTGATTGAACCCCAGAGAATCCCTAAGAACAGGGACAGAACTATAGTGGGACCCAGACGTCAAACAGCAACATAAAAACATTCCGTGTACCCTCATATCATCGTGAAATAACGCCTGAATCCCCCGCATTAGATCCAGAGCCATTCTGCCATCAACATCAAACACAAGTGGCTTGTCTTTCCTTAATCAACTCCGGAAATAACACGGGAACACCGTCCCAACTCCAGAGGAACACCAAGTTCAGCACACAACTCGAGGAAAGCTCCATGAACCACAAATAACCTCGAGAGTAGAGATTACTTCATGGGTTCGACTCACATGAATGCCAACTTTCTACAGCACCTCAAGGAGGAGGAGTTTCTCAGCTATAGGAATGTAAGAGAGATCCTAAGTGTGCTGTCCCAAGTGGAATGGACACCGAGATGCCCTGACTCGTAATAAGGCAAGATTTCTCTGCAGTGACTTGAATGCAGAATTGTCTTTCATTTCACAAGGTGAAGGGATGTCTGAATCCCCTGTGTAGACTTTACAGGAAGCAGTAGTTCATCGCCTCATCTCGACAGGAGGCCTCACATGCCTTTGAAAATTCGAAAGGAACTTGGAGTTCAATGCTTCCAAAGAGACGATGCCTGAATCCCATTGAAAACTGATAGGAATCCCAATATCACTGTGGTACCTGGGAAAGGAACCTAGGTCCCAAGTTTCAAATAAAGAAGGGTCCCATTTGCCCTGCCAAATCGCAAGGAGAATCCCGATGTGTTCGTGGCAACGAGAAATGACTTTTGACATCAGGGATAAACAGGAGTTTTGAAGGGCCATCCACGTCCTAACTCGAGAATATACCACAGGTTCCCCGCCGCACTTGAGAAAAACCACGAAATTTCCTTCACTACCAGATGAGGCATGATTCCCCTGCAGTGCATGCAGAGCAATTCCGTGTTTCCCTTTCAAACATGAAAGGAGTCTGAACTTCCTGGATGGAATTTCGGAGAGTCCCCAAGAACACTGTCACAAGTCAATAGGGGCCCTGATGTCACCGCAACAACACAAAAGATTCGTGTACCCGAAATCATCTCAATATGAGGCGCGACTGCGCTGCATTGTCTCCAGAGCCATCCCACATTCCCCATCAAACACGACAAGGGACTTAGCTTCTTTAGGCAACTCCAGAGATTCCCCGAAATAAACAACTAAAGTATAGAAGACCACCTAGTTCAGCCCCGCAAATGGAGAAAAGCTAATTGTACTCCACATCTTCTCAAGATGAAAGTGGAATCCTTGGAAACATCTGAAGAGGAATGAAGACATTCCACAAGCACCTTAAGATGAGGCATCTCTCAGCAGTAGGTATGTGAGGGGGAATCTAATTTTGCTGCCTCAAGAAGAACGGGCACCGAGATGCCCTGACTCGAAATAAGGCCGGATTTCCCTACAGTGACTTGAATGCAGGTTTGTCTTTCATCTCACAAGATGAAGGGATGTCTGAATACCCTGTGGAGTCCCTAGAGAAAGCCCTAGTTCGCCGCCTCATCTGGACGGGATGCCTCACATTCCTTTGACAACGTGCAAGGAACCCCGAGTTCAATGAGCTCAATGTTTCAAAACGAGGCGATGCCTGAGTCTGCTTGAAGATTGACAGGAATTCCAATATCCCTGTGGCAACTGGAAAGGGAAACTTAGTCTCACGCCTCAACTCGAGAGGCGTCCCTAATGCCCTGCCAAGCGTCGAGGAAAATATCGAGGTGTCCCAAGATATTGGGACACTCTTGTCCCAACTAGACAAGAGTCCTGACGTCACTGAACAAACCCGAGTTTTGAAGGGCCATCCCCATCTTAACTCGAAATATTACCATGGTTCCTGCTGCAACTCGGGATAAAACCATGAGACTTCTCCACAAGAGGCTCGATTCGCATTCATCGATTGGAGAGTACTTTCGTGTTTCTCGTCAAAAAGAAAGGAGCCTTGACTTCCTTGATTGAACGCCAGAGAATCCCTAAGAACAGGGACAGAACTATAGTGGGACCCAGACGTCACAACAGCAACATGAAAGCATTCCGTGTACCCTCATATCATCGTGAAATAAGGGCTGAATCCCCTGCATTAGATCCAGAGCCATTCTGCCATCAACATCAAACACAAGTGGCTTGTCTTTCCTTAATCAACTCCGGAAATAACACGGTAACACGGGAACACCGTCCCAAACTCCAGAGGAACACCAAGTTCAGCACACAACTCGAGGAAAGCTCCCATGAACCACAAATAACCTCGAGAGTAGAGATTACTTCATGGGTTCGACTCACATGAATGCCAACTTTCTACAGCACCTCAAGACGAGGAGTTTCTCAGCTATAGGAATGTAAGAGAGATCCTAAGTGTGCTGTCCCAAGTGGAATGGACACCGAGATGCCCTGACTCGTAATAAGGCAAGATTTCTCTGCAGTGACTTGAATGCAGGATTGTCTTTCATTTCACAAGGTGAAGGGATGTCTGAATCCCCTGTGTAAACTTTACAGAAAGCAGTAGTTCATCGCCCTCATCTCGACAGGAGGCCTCACATGCCTTTGAAAATTCGAAAGGAACTTGGAGTTCAATGCTTCCAAAGAGACGATGCCTGAATCCCATTGAAAACTGATAGGAATCCCAATATCACTGTGGTACCTGGAAAGGAACCTAGGTCCCAAGTTTCAAATAAAGAAGGGTCCCATTTGCCCTGCCAAATCGCAAGGAGAATCCCGATGTGTTCGTGGCAACGAGAAATGACTTTTGACATCAGGGATAAACAGGAGTTTTGAAGGGCCATCCACGTCCTAACTCGAGAATATACACAGGTTCCCGCCGCAACTTGAGAAAAACCACGAAATTTCCACTTCACTACCAGATGAGGCATGATTCCCCTGAAGTGCATGCAGAGCAATTCCGTGTTTCCCTTTCAAACATGAAAGGAGTCTGAACTTCCTGGATGGAATTTCGGAGAGTCCCCAAGAACACTGTCACAAGTCAATAGGGGCCCTGACGTCACGGCAACAACACAAAAGAGATTCGTGTACCCGAAATCATCTCAATATGAGGCGCGACTGCGCTGCATTGTCTCCAGAGCCATCCCACATTCCCCATCAAACACGACAAGGGACTTAGCTTCTTTAGACAACTCCAGAGATTCCCCGAAATAAACAACTAAAGTATAGAAGACCACCTAGTTCAGCCCCGCAAATGGAGAAAAGCTAATTGTACTCCACATCTTCTCAAGATGAAAGTGGAATCCTTGGAAACATCTGAAGAGGAATGAAGACATTCCACAAGCACCTTAAGATGAGGCATCTCTCAGCAGTAGGTATGTGAGGGGGAATCTAAGTTTGCTGCCTCAAGAAGAACAGACACCGAGGTGCCCTGACTCGAAATAAGGCCGGATTTCTCTGCAAAGACTTGAATGCAGGTTCGTATTTCATCTCACAAGATGAAGGGATGTCTAAATCCCCTGTGGAGACCCTAGAGAAAGCCCTAGTTCGCCACCTCACTGGACGGGATGCCTCACATCCGTTTGACAATGCGCAAGGAACCCCGAGTTCAGTGAGTTCAATGTTTCAAAAGGAGGCGATGCCTGAGCCTGCTTGAAGATTGACAGGAAATTCCAATATCCCTGTGGCAATTGGAAAGGGAACCTGGGTCTCACGCCTCACGTCGAGAGGCGTCCTAATGCCCTGCCAAGCGTCGAGGAGAATATCGAAGTGTCCCTAACAACTAGACAAGAGTCCTGACGTTGCTGAACAAACCCGAGTTTTGAAGGGCCATCCCCATCTTAACTCAGAAATATTCACAAGATTCCTGCTGCAACTCGAGAAAAACCATGAGACTTCTCCACACTGTGAGAAGAGGCTCGATTCCCATTCATCGATTGGAGAGAAATTTCATGTTTCTCGTCAAAAAGAAAGGAGCCTTGACTTCCTTGATGGAATGCCAGAGAATCCCTAAGAACAGGGACACAAGTATATTGGGACCCTGAATTCACAACAGCAACATGAAAGCATTCGGTGTACCCTCATATCATCTCGAGATGTGGCCGGAATCCCCTGCATTAGATCCAGATCCATTCTGCCATCAACATCAAACACAAGTGGCTTGTCTTTCCTTAATCAACTCCTGAAATAACACGGGAACACTGTCCCAAATCCAGAGGAACACCAAGATTAGCACACAACTCGAGGAAAGCTCCGTGATCCACAAATAACCTCGAGAGTAGAGATTATTCCATGGGTTCGACTCACATGAATGCCAACTTTCTACAGCACCTCAAGACGAGGGGTTTCTCAGCTATAAGAATGTAAGAGAGATCCTGAGTGTGCTGCCCCAAGTGGAATGGACACCGAGATGCCCTGACTCGAAATAAGGCCGGATTTACCTGCAGTGATTTGAATGCAGGATCGTCTTTCATTTCACAAGGTGAAGGGATGTCTAAATCCCCTGTGGAAACTTTAGAGAAAGCAGCAGTTTCCCGCCTCATCTCGATAGGAGGCCTCACATGCCTTTGAAAATTCGAAAGGAACTTGGAGTTCAATGCTTCCAAAGAAGATGATGCCTGAATCCCATTGAAAACTGATAGGAATCCCAATATCACTGTGGCACCTGGAAAAGGAACCTGGGTCCCAAGTCTCAAATAAAGAGGGGTCCCTATTGCCCTGAAAACCCTCATGGAGAATCCCGATGTGTCCCTGGCAACGAGACATGACCCCTGACATCAGGGATAAACACGAGTTTTGAAGGGCCATCCACGTCCTAACTCGAGAATATAACCCAGTTTCCCACCGCAACTCGAGAAAAACCACGAGACTTCCTCCTCGCTGCCAGATGAGGCCTGATTCCCCTGCTGTGCATGCAGAGCAATTCCGAGTTGCCCTTTCAAACATGAAAGGAATCTGGACTTCCTGGATGGAACTTCGGAGAGGCCCCAAGAACACTGTCACAAGTCTATAGGGGCCCTGATATCATCGCCGCAACACATAATAGATCCGTGTACCCGAAATCATTTCAAGATGAGACCCGATTGCGCTGCATTGGCTCCAGAGCCATCCCACATTCCACATCAAACACGACAAACGACTTAACTTCCTTTGGGCAACTCCAGAAATTCCCCGAAATCAACAACAAAAGTCTAGAAAAACACCAAGTTCAGCCCCGCAAATGGAGAAAAGCTAAGTGTACCTCAAAACATCTCAAGATGAGAGCGGAATCCTTGGCACCGTCTCAAGAGGAATGAAGACATTCCACAAGCAACTTAAGATGAGGCATCTCTCAGCAGTAGGTATGTGAGGGGGAATCTACGTTTGCTGCCTCAGGAAGAATGGACACCGAGGTGCCCTGACTCGAAATAAGGCCGGATTTCCCTGCAGTAACTTGAATGCAGGTTCGCCTTTCATCTCACAAGATGAAGGGATGTCTGAATCCCCTGTGGAGACCCTAGAGAAAGCCCTAGTTCACCGCCTCATCTCGAATGGATGCCTCACATCCCTTAGACAACACGAAAGGAACCCCGAGTTCAATGAGTTCAATGTTTCAAAAGGAGGCGATGCCTGAGTCTGCTTGAAGATTGACAGGAATTCCAATATTCCTGTGGCAACTGGAAAGGGAACCTGGGTCTCATGCCTCACCTCGAGAAGCGTCCCTAATGCCCTGCCAAGCGTCGAGGAGAATGTCGAGGTGTCCCAAGCAACTAGACAAGAGTCCTGTGGTCGCTGAACAAACACGAGTTTTGAAGGGCCATCCCCACCTTAACTCGAGAATATTCCCAAGGTTTCTTCTGCAACTCGAGAAAAACCATGAACTTCTTCACGCTGTGAGAAGAGGCTCGATTCCCATTCATCGATTGGAGAGTAATTTCGTGTTACCTCGTCAAAAAGAAAGGAGCCTTGACTTCCTTGATGGAACGACAGAGAATCCCTAAGAACAGGGACACAAGTATAGTGAGACCCAGAAATCACAACAGCAACATGAAAGCATTCCGTGTACCCTCATATCATCTCGAGATGAGGCCTGAATCCCCTGCATTGGATCCAGAGCCATTCTGCCATCAACATCAAACACAAGTGTCTTGTCTTTCCTTAATCAACTCTGGAGATAACACGGGAACACTGTCCCAACACCAGAGGAACATCAAGTTTAGCACACAACACGAGGGAACACTGTCCCAAATCCAGAGGAACATCAAGTTTAGCACACAACACGAGGAAAGTTCCGTGATCCACAAATATCCTCGAGATTAGAGATTATTCCATGGTTTCGGCTCACATGAATGCCAACTTTCTACAGCACCTCAAGACGAGGAGTTTCTCAGCTATAGGAATGTAAGAGAGATCCTGAGTGTGCTGCCCCAAGTGGAATGGACACCGAGATGCCCTGACTCGAAATAAGGCCGGATTTACCTGCAGTGACTTGAATGCAGGTTTGTCTTTCATTTCACAAGATGAAGGGATGTCTGAATCCCTGTGGAGACTTTAGAGAAAGCAGTAGTTCCCCGCCTCATCTCGACAGGAGGCCTCACATGCCTTTGAAAATTCGAAAGGAACTTGGAGTTCAATGCTTCCAAAGGAGACGATGCCTGAATCCCATTGAAAACTGATAGGAATCCCAATATCACTGTGGCACCTGGAAAAGGAACCTGGGTCCCAAGTCTCAAATAAAGAGGGGTCCCTATTGCCCTGCAAACCCTCGAGGAGAATCCAGATGTGTCCCTGGCAACGAGACATGACTCCTGACATCAGGGATAAACACGACTTTTGAAGGGCCATCCACGTCCTAACTCGAGAATATAACCCAGTCTCCCACCGCAACTCGAGAAAAACCACGAGACTTCCTCCTCGCTGCCAGATGAGGCCTGATTCCCCTGCAGTGCATGCAGAGCAATTCCGTGTTCCCCTTTCAAACATGAAAGGAGTCTGGACTTCATGGATGGAACTACGGAGAGTCCCCAAGAACACTGTCACAAGTCTATAGGGGCCCTGACGTCACCGCAGCAACACAAAATAGATCCGTTTACCCGAAATCATTTCAAGATGAGACCCGATTGCGCTGCATTGGCTCCAGAGCCATCCCACATTCCCCATCAAACACGACAAACGACTTAACTTCCTTTAGGCAACTCCAGAGATTCCCCGAAATCAACAACCAAAGTCTAGAAGAACACCAAGTTCAGCCCCGCAAATGGAGAAAAGCTAAGTGTACTCCAAATCCTCTCAAGATGAGAGCGGAATCCCTGGCACCGTCTCAAGAGGAATGAAGACATTCCACAAGCACCTTAAGATGAGGCATCTCTCAGCAGTAGGTATGTGAGGGGGAATCTAAGTTTGCTGCCTCAAGAAGAACAGACACCGAGGTGCCCTGACTCGAAATAAGGCCGGATTTCCCTGCAGTGACTTGAATGCAGGTTCGTCTTTCATCTCACAAGATGAAGGGATGTCTGAATCCCCTGTGGAGACCCTAGAGAAAGCCCTAGTTCGCCGCCTCATCTGGACGGATGCCTCACATCCCTTTGACAACGTGCGCAAGGAACCCCGAGTTCAATGAGTTCAATGTTTCAAAAGGAGGCGATGCCTGAGTCTGCTTGAAGATTGACAGGAATTCCAATATCCCTGTGGCAACTGGAAAGGGAACCTGGTCTCACGCCTCACAACTCGAGAGGCGTCCTAATGCCCTGCCAAGCGTCGAGGAGAATATCGAGGTGTCCCAAGATATTGGGAACTAGACTAGACAAGAGTCCTAACGTCACTGAACAAACCCGAGTTTTGAAGGGCCATCCCCATCTTAACTCGAGAATATTCCCAGGTTCCTGCTGCAACTCGAAAAAACCATGAGACTTCTCCACACTGTGAGAAGAGGCTCGATTCCCATTCATCGATTGGAGAGTAATTTCGTGTTTCTCGTCAAAAAGAAAGGAGCCTTGACTTCCTTGATGGAACGCCAGAGAATCCCTAAGAACAGGGACACAAGTATAGTGGGACCCAGAATCACAACAGCAACATGAAAGCATTCCGTGTACCCTCATATCATCTCGAGATGAAGGCCTGAATCCCCTGCATTAGATCCAGAGCCATTCTGCCATCAACATCAAACACAAGTGGCTTGTCTTTCCTTAATCAACTCCGGAAATAACACGGGAACACTGTCCCAACTCCAGAGGAACACCAAGTTAGCACACAACTCGAGGAAAGCTCCAATCCACAAATAACCTCGAGAGTAGAGATTACTTCATGGGTTCGACTCACATGAATGCCAACTTTCTACAGCACCTCAAGACGAGGAGTTTCTCAGCTATAAGGAATGTAAGAGAGATCCTGAGTGTGCTGTCCCAAGTGGAATGGACACCGAGATGCCCTGACTCGAAATAAGGCAAGATTTCTCTGCAGTGATTTGAATGCAGGATCGTCTTTCATTTCACAAGTGAAGGGATGTCTGAATCCCCTGTGGAGACTTTAGAGAAAGCAGTAGTTCCCCCCGCCTCATCTCGACAGGAGGCCTCACATGCCTTTGAAAATTCGAAAGGAACTTGGAGTTCAATGCTTCCAAAGAGACGATGCCTGAATCCCATTGAAAACTGATAGGAATCCCAATATCACTGTGGCACCTGGAAAAGGAACCTAGGTCCCAAGTCTCAAATAAAGAGGGTCCCTATTGCCCTGCCAAATCCTCAAGGAGAATCCCGATGTGTTCCTGGCAACGAGACATGACTCCTGACATCAGGGATAAACACGAGTTTTGAAGGGCCATCCACGTCCTAACTCGAGAATATACCCCAGGTTCCCGCCGCAACTCGAGAAAAACCACGAGACTTCCTCCTCGCTGCCAGATGAGGCCTGATTCCCCTGCAGTGCATGCAGAGCAATTCCGTGTTTCCCTTTCAAACATGAAAGGAGTCTGAACTTCCTGGATGGAATTTCGGAGAGTCCCCAAGAACACTGTCACAAGTCTAGTATAGGGGCCCTGACGTCACCGCAACAACACAAAAGAGATTCGTGTACCCGAAATCATCTCAATATGAGGCCTGATTGCGCTGCATTGTCTCCAGAGCCATCCCACATTCCCCATCAAACACGACAAGGGACTTAGCTTCCTTTGGCAACTCCAGAGATTCCCCGAAATCAACAACCAAAGTCTAGAAGACCACCTAGTTCAGCCCCGCAAATGGAGAAAAGCTAATTGTACTCCAATCTTCTCAAGATGAGAGTGGAATCCTTGGAAACACCGTCTCAAGAGAATGAAGACATTCCACAAGCACCTTAAGATGAGGCATCTCTCAGCAGTAGGTATGTGAGGGGGAATCTAAGTTTGCTGCCTCAAGAAGAACAGACACCGAGGTGCCCTGACTCGAAATAAGGCCGGATTTCCCTGCAGTGACTTGAATGCAGGTTCGTATTTCATCTCACAAGATGAAGGGATGTCTGAATCCCCTGTGGAGACCCTAGAGAAAGCCCTA
>JAJLRB010000887.1:0-28718 GCA_020976825.1 Odocoileus hemionus | reverse complement strand
TTTTCCTCCATTTGCGGGGCTGAACTTGGTTCTTCTAGACTTTAGGTTGTTGATTTCGGGGAATTTCTGGAGTTGCCTAAAGGAAGTTAAGTCCCCTTGTCGTGTTTGATGGGGAATGTGGGATGGCTCTGGAGCCAATGTAGCGCAATCGGGCCTCATCTTGAGTTGATTTTGCATACACGGATCACTTTCCTGTTGCTGGGGTGACGTCAGGCCACCTATAGACTTGTGACAGTGTTCTTGGAGACTCTCCGAAGTTCCATCCAGGAAGTCCAGACTCCTTTTATGTTTGAAAGGGGAACACGGAATTGCTCTGCATGCACTGCAGGGGAATCAGGCCTCATCTGGCAGCGAGTTGGAAGTCTCGTGTTTTTTCTAGAGTTGCGGCGGGAATCTGAGGTATATTCTCGAGTTAGGACGTGAATGGCCCTTCAAAACTCGTGATTATTCCGTGATGTCAGGAGTTATGTGTCGTTGCCAGGAACACATCGGGATTCTCCTTGCGATTGGCAGGGCAATAGGGACCCCTCTTTATTTGAGTCTTGGGACCCAGGTTCCTTTTCCAGGTGCCACAGTGATATTGGGATTCCTATCAGTTTTCAATGGGATTCAGGCATCCTCTCCTTTGGAAGCATTGAACTCCAAGTTCCTTTCGAATTTTCAAAGGCATGTGAGGCCTCCTGTCGAGATGAGGCGGGGAACTACTTCTTTCCCTAAAGTCCCCACAGGGGATTCATACATTTCTTCAACTTTTGAAATGAAAAAGATCCTGCATTTCAATCCCTGCAGGAAATCCGGCTTATTTAGAGTCAGGGCATCTCGGTGTCCATTCCACTTGGGGCAGCACACTCAGGATCTCTCTTACATTCCTATAGCTGAGAAACTCCTCGTCTTGAGGTGCTGTAGAAAGTTGGCATTCATGTGAGTCGAACCCATGGAGTCATCTCTACTCTCGAGGTGATTTGTGGTACACGGAGCTTTCCTCGTTGTTGCTGTGCTAAACTTGGTGTTCCTCTAGATTTTGGGACGGTGTTCCCGGGTTTTCTCCGGAGTTGATTAAGGAAAGACAAGCCACTTGTGTTTGATGTGGATGGCAGAATGGCTCTGGATCTAATGCAGGGGATTCAGGCCTCATCTCGAGATGATATGAGGGCACACGGAATGCTTTCATGTTGCTGTTGTGACTTCTGGGTCCCTCTATACTAGTGTCCCTGTTCTTACGGATTCTCAGGTGTTCCATCAAGAAAATCAAGGCTCCTTTCTTTTTGACGAGAAACACGAAATTACTCTCCAATCGATGAATGGGAATCGAGCCTCTTCTCACAGCATGGAGAAATTTCATGGTTTTTCTCAAGTTGAAGCAGGATCCTGGGGGAATATTCTCGAGTTAAGGTGGGGATGGCCCTTCAAAACTCGGGTTTGTTCAGTGACGTCAGGACTCTTGTCTAGTTGCTTGGAACACCTCGATATTCTCCTCGACGCTTGGCAGGGAATTAGGGACGCCTCTCGAGTGTGAAGCGTGAGACCCAGGTTCCCTTTCCACTTGCCACAGGGATATTGGAATTCCTGTCAATCTTCAAGGAGACTCAGGCATCGCCTCCTTTTGAAACATTGAACTCATTGAACTCGGGGTTCATTGCCCGTTGTCAAAGGGATGTGAGGCATCCTGTCGAGATGAGGCGGCGAACTAGGGCTTTCTCTAGGGTCTCCACAGGGGATTCAACATCCCTTCAACTTGTGAGATGAAAGACGAACCTGCATTCAAGTCACTGCAGGGAAATCCGGCCTTATTTCGAGTCAGGGCACCTCGGTGTCCGTTCTTCTTGAGGCAGCAAAATTAGATTCCCCCTCACATACCTACTTCTGAGAGATGCCTCATCTTAAGGTGCTTGTGGAATGTCTTCATTCCTCTTGAGACGGTGCCAGGGATTCCGCTCTCGTCTTGAGAGGATTTGGAGTACACTTAGCTTTTCTCCATTTGCGGGGCTGAACTTTGTGTTCTTCTAGACTTTGGTTGATTGATTTCGGGGAATCTCTGGAGTTGCCCAAAGGAAGGTAAGTCCCTTGTCGTGTTTGATGGGGAATGTGGGATGGCTCTGGAGACAATACAGTGCAATCGGGCCTCATCTTGAGATGATTTTGGGTACACGGATCTCTTTTGTGTTGCTGCGGTGACGATAGGGCCCCTATAGATTTGTGACAGTGTTTGTGGGGACTCTCCGAGGTTCCATCCAGGAAGTCCAGACTCCTTTCATGTTTGAAAGGGGAACACGGTATTGCTCTGCATGCACTGCAGGGGAATCAGGCCTCATCTGGCAGCGAGGAGGAAGTCTCGTGGTTTTTCTCGAGTTGCGGCGGGAACCTGGGGTATATTCTCGAGTTAGGACGTGGATGGCCCTTCAAAAGTAATGCTTATCCCTGATGTCAGGAGTCATGTCTCGTTTCCAGGAACACATCGGATTTCTCATTGCGATTTGGCAGGGCAATAGGGACCCCTCTTTATTTGAGTCTTGGGACCCAGGTTCCTTTTCCAGGTGCCACAGTGATATTGGGATTCCTATCAGTTTTCAATGGGATTCAGGCATTCTCTCCTTTGGAAGCATTGAACTCCAAGTCCCTTTCGAATTCTCGAAGGCATGTGAGGCCTCCTGTGGAGATGAGGCGGGGAACTACTGCTTTCTCTAAAGTCTCCACAGGGGATTCAGACATCCCTTCACCTTGTGAAATTAAAGACGATCCTGCATTCAAATCACTGCAGGGAAATCCGGGCTTATTTAGAGTCAGGGCATCTCGGTGTCCATTCCACTTGGGGCAGCACACTCAGGATCTCTCTTACATTCCTATAGCTGAGAAACTCCTCGTCTTGAGGTGCTGTAGAAAGTTGGCATTCATGTGAGTCGAACGCATGGAGTCATCTCTACTCTCGAAGTGATTTGTGGTACACGGAGCTTTCCTCGAGTTGCTGTGCTAAACTTGGTGTTCCTCTAGAGTTGGGACGGTGTTCCCGGTGTTATCTCCGGAGTTGATTAAGGAAAGACAAGCCACTTGTGTTTGATGTTGATGGCAGAATGGCTCTGGATCTAATGCAGGTGATTCAGGCCTCATCTCGAAATGATATGAGGGTACACGAAATGCTTTCATGTTGCTGTTGTGACTTCTGGGTCCCTCTATACTTGTGTCCCGGTTCTTAGGGATTCTCTGGGCTTCCATCAAGGAATCAACGCTCCTTTCTTTTTGACGAGAAACACGAAATTACTCTCCAATCGATGAATGGGAATCGAGCCTCTTCTCACAGCATGGAGAAAGTTTCATTGTTTTTCTCGTGTTACAGCAGGACCTGGGGAATATTCTCGAGTTAAGGTGGGAATGGCCCTTCAAAACTCAGGTTTTTTTAGCGACGTCAGGACTCTTGTCTAGTTGCTTGGGACACCTCGATATTCTCCTCGACGTTTGGCAGGGCATTAGGGACGCCTCTCGAGGTGAGGCGTGAGACCCAGGTTCCCTTTCCAGTTGTCACATGGATATTGGAATTCCTGTCAATCTTCAAGCAGACTCAGGCATCGCCTCCTTTTGAAACATTGAACTCATTGAACTCGGGGTTCCTTGCGCATTGTCAAATGGATGTGAGGCATTCCGTCCAGATGAGGCGGCGAACTAGGGCTTTCTCTAGGGTCTCCACAGGGGATTCAGATATCCCTTCATCTTGTGAGATTGTAAACGAACCTGCATTCAAGTCACTGAAGGAAATCCGGCCTTATTTTGTGTCAGGGCACCTCTGTGTCCGTTTTTCTTTGGACAGCAAACTTAGATTCCCCCTCACATACCTACGGCTGAGAGATGCCGCATCTTAAGGTGCTTGTGGAATGTCTTCATTCTTCTTGAGACGGTGCCAGGGATTCCGCTCTCATCTTGAGATGATTTGGAGTACACTTAGCTTTTCTCCATTTGCGGGGCTGAACTTGGTGTTCCTCTAGACTTTGATTGTTGAATTCGGGGAATCTCTGGAGTTGCCTAAAGAAGTTACATCCCTTGTTGTGTTTGATGGGGAATGTGGGATGGCTCTGGAGCAAATGCAGCGCAATTGGGCCTCATCTTGGGTTGACTTCGTGTACACGGATCACTTACGTGTTGCTGTGGTGACGTCAGGGAACCTATAGACTTGTGACAGTGTTCTTGGGGACTCTCCGAAGTTCCATCCAGGAAGTCCATACTTCTTTCATTTTTTGAAAGGGGAACACGGAATTGCTCTGCATGCACTGCAGGGGATTCAGGCCACATTTGGAAGCGAGTGGGAAATCTCGTGTTTTCTCGAGTTGCGGCGGAAACCTGGGGTATATTCTCGAGTTAGGTCGCGGATGGCCCTTCAAAACTCGTGTTTATTCCGTGATGTCAGGAGTCATGTCTCGTTGCCAGGGACACATCGGGATTCTCCTTGAGGGTTGGCAGGGCAATAGGGACCCCTCTTTATTTGAGTCTTGGGACCCAGGTTCCTTTTCCAGGTGCCACAGTGATATTGGGATTCCTATCAGTTTTCAATGGGATTCAGACATCGTCTCCTTTGGAAGCATTGAAATCCAAGTTCCTTTCGAATTTTCTAAGGCATGTGAGGCCTCCTGTGGAGATGAGGCGGGGAACTACTTTTTCTCTAAAGTCCCCACAGGGGATTCATACATTCGTACAACTTTTGAAATGAAAGACGATCCTGCATTCAAATCACTGCAGGGAATCCGGCCTTATTTAGAGTCAGGGCATCTCGGTGTCCATTCCACATGGGGCAGCATACTCAGGATCTCTCTTACATTCCTATAACTGAGAAACTCCTCGTCTTGAGGTGCTGTAGAAAGTTGGCATTCATGTAAGTCGAGCCCATGGAGTCATCTCTACTCTCGAGGTTATTTGTGGATCACGGAGCTTTCCTCGTGTTGTGTGCTAACCTTGGTGTTCCTCTGGAGTTGGGACGGTGTTCCCGGGTTATCTCCGGAGTTGATTAAGGAAAGACAAGCCACTTGTGCTTGATGTTGATGGCAGAATGGCTCTGGATCTAATGCAGGGGATTCAGGCCTCATCTCGAGATGATATGAGGGTACACGGAATGCTTTCATGTTGCTGTTGTGACTTCTGCGTCCCTCTATACTTGTGTCCCGGTTCTTAGGGATTCTCTGGGGTTCCATCAAGGAAATCAAGCCTCCTTTCTTTTTGACGAGAAACACGAAATTACTCTCCAATCGATGAATGGGAATCGAGCCTCTTCTCACAGCGTGGAGAAAGTTTCATGGTTTTTTTCGAGTTGCAGCAGGAACCTTGGGAATATTCTCGAGTTAAGATGGGGATGGCCCTTCAAAACTCGGGTTTGTTCAGCGACGTCAGGACTCTTGTCTAGTTGCTTGGGACAGCTCAATATTCTCCTCGACGTTTGGCAGGGTATTAGGGACGCCTCTCGAGGTGAGGCGTGAGACCCAGGTTCCCTTTCCAGTTGTCAAATGGATATTGGTATTTCTGTCAATCTTCAAGCAGACTCAGGCCTTGCCTCCTTTTGAAACATTGAACTCATTGAACTCGGGGTTCCTTGCGCATTGTCAAAGGTATGTGAGGCATCCCGTCCAGATGCGGAGGCAAACTAGGGCTTTCTCTATGGTCTCCACAGGGGATTCAGATATCCCTTCATCTTGTGAGATGAAAGACGAACCTGCATTCAAGTCACTGAAGGAAATCCGGCCTTATTTTGTGTCAGGGCACCTGTGTGTCCGTTCTTCTTGGGACAGCAAACTCAGATTCCCCCTCACATACCTACGGCTGAGAGATGCCGCATCTTAAGGTTCTTGTGGAATGTCTTCATTCTTCTTCAGACGGTGCCAGGGATTCCGTTCTCATCTTGAGGTGATTTGGAGAACACTTAGTTTTCTCCATTTGCGGGGCTGAACTTGGTGTACCTCTAGACATTGCTTGTTGAATTCGGGGAATCTCTGGAGTTGCCTAAAGGAAGTTAAGTCCCTTGTCGTGTTTGATGGGGAATGTGGGATGGCTCTGGAGCAAATGCAGCGCAATCGGGCCTCATCTTGGGTTGATTTCGTGTACACAGATCACTTACGTGTTGCTGCGGTGACGTCAGGGCACCTATAGACTTGTGACAGTGTTCTTGGGGACTCTCCGAAGTTCCATCCAGGAAGTCCAGACTCCTTTCATGTTTGAAAGGGGAACACAGAATTGTTCTGCATGCACTGCAGGGGAATCAGGCCTCATCTGGCAGCGAGAAGGAAGTCTCGTGGTTTTTCTCGAGTTGCGGCGGGAATCCGAGGTATATTCTCGAGTTAGGACGTGGATGGACCTTCAAAATTCGTCTTCATTCCGTGATGTCAGGAGTCATGTCTCCTTGCCAGGGACACATCGGGATTCTCCTTGTGATTGGGCAGGGCAACAGGGACGCCTCTTAATTTTAGTCTTGGGAACCAGGTTCCTTTTCAATCCCAGTTTTCAATGGGATTCAGGCATCCTCTCCTTTGGAAGCATTGTACTCCAACTTCCTTTCGAATTTTCAAAGGCATGTGAGGCCTCCTGTCGAGATGAGGCGGGGAACTACTGCTTTCTCTAACGTCTCATCAGGTGATTCTGACATCCCTAAACCTTTTGAAATAAAGACGATCCAGCATTCAAATCACTGCAGGTAAATCCGGCCTTATTTCGAGTCAGGGCATCTCGGTGTCCATTCCACTTGGGGCACCAAACTTAGGATCTCTCTTACATTCCTATAGCTGAGAAACTCCTCGTCTTGAGGTGTTGTAGAAAGTTGGCATTCATGTGAGTCGAACCCATGGAGTCATCTCTACTCTCAATTAGATTTGTGGTACACGGAGTTTTCTTTGAGCTGCTGTGCTAAACTTGGTGTTCCTCTAGAGTTGGGACGGTGTTCCCGGGTTCTCTCCGGAGATGATTAAGGAAAGACAAGCCAATCGTGTTTGATGTGGATGGCAGAATGGCTCTGGTTCTAATGCAGGTGATTCAGGCCTCATCTCGAGATGATATGAGGGTACACGGAATGCTTTCATGTTGCTGTTATGACTTCTGGGTCCCTCTACACTAGTGTCCCTGTTCTTACGGATTCTCAGGCGTTCCATCAAGAAAATCAAGGCTCCTTTCTTTTTGAGGAGAAACACGAAATTACTCTCCAATCGATGAATGGGAATCGAGCCTTTTCTCAGAGCATGGAGAAATTTCATGGTTTTTCTCAAGTTGCAGCAGGATCCTGGGGGAATATTCTCGAGTTAAGGTGGGGATGGCCCTTCAAAAATCTGGTTTGTTCAGCGACGTCAGGACTCTTGTCTAGTTGCTTAGAACACCTCAATATTCTCTTCGACACTTGGCAGGGCATTAGGGACGCCTCTCGAGGTGAGGCCTGAGACCCAGGTTCCCTTTCCACTTGCCCCAGTGATATTGGAATTCCTGTCAACCTTCAAGCAGACTCAGGCATCGCCTCATTTTGAAACATTGAACTCATTAAACTCGGGGTTCCTTGCGCCTTGTCAAAGGGATGTGAGGCATCCAGTCGAGATGAGGCGGCGAACTAGGGCTTTCTCTAGGGTCTTCACAGGGAATTCAGACATTCGTTCATCGTGTGAGATGAAAGACGAACCTGCATTCAAGTCACTGCATGGAAATCCGGCCTTATTCCAGTCAGGGCACCTCGGTGTCCGTTCTTCTTGAGGCAGCAAACGTAGATTCCCCCTCACATACCTACTGCTGAGAGATGCCTCATCTTAAGGTGCTTGTGGAATGTCTTCATTCCTCTTGAGACTGTGCCAGGTATTTCACTCTCATCTTGAGATGTTTTGGAGTACACTTAGCTTTTCTCCATTTGCGGGGCTGAACTTGGTGTTGTTCTAGACATTAGTTGTTGATTTCGGGGAATTTCTGGAGTTGCCTGAAGAAAGGTAAGTCCCTTGTCGTGTTTGATGGGGAATGTGGGATGGCTCTGGAGCCAATGTAGTGCAATCAGGCCTCATCTTGAGTTGATTTCGCATACACGGATCACTTTCGTGTTGCTGCGGTGACGTCAGGCAACCTATAGACTTGTGACAGTGTTCTTGGAGACTCTCCGAAGTTCCATCCAGGAAGTCCAGACTCCTTTTATGTTTGAAAGGGGAACACGGAATTCCTCTGCATGCACTGCAGGGGATTCAGGCCTCATTTGGAAGCGAGTTGGAAGTCTCGTGTTTTTCTCGAGTTGCGAAGGAAACCTGGGGTATTTTCTCGAGTTAGAACGTGAATGGCCCTTCAAAACTCGTGTTTATTCCGTGATGTCAGGAGTCACGTCTATTTGCCAGGGATACATCGGTACTCTAATTGAGGGAGGGCAGTGAAATAGGGACCCCTCTTTATTTGAGACTTGGGACCCAGGTTCCTTTTCCAGGTGCCACAGTGATATTGGGATTCCTATCAGTTTTCAATGGGATTCAGGCATCGTCTCCTTTGAAAGCATTGAACTCCAAGTTTCTTTCGAATTTCCAAAGGCATGTGAGAGGCCTCCTGTCGAGATGAGGCGGGGAACTACTGCTTTCTCCAAAGTTTCCACAGGGGATTCAGACATCCCTTCACCTTGTGAAATGAAAGAAGATCCTGCATTGAAATCACTGCAGGGAAATCCGGCCTTATTTCGAGTCAGGGCATCTCGTTGTCCATTCCAATTTGGGCCGCAAACTCAGGATCTCTCTTACATTCCTATAGCTGAGAAACTCCTCGTCTTGAGGTGGTGTAGAAAGTTGGCATTCATGTGAGTCGAACCCATAGAATAATCTCTACTCACGTGGTTATTTGTGGATCACGGAGCTTTCCTCGTGTTGTTTGCTAAACTTGGTGTTCCCCTGGAGTTGGGACGGTGTTCCCGTGTTATCTCCAGAGTTGATTAAGGAAAGACAAGCCACTTGTGTTTGATGTTGATGGCAGAATGGCTCTGGATCTAATGCAGGGGATTCAGTCCTCATCTCGAAATGATATGAGGGTACACGGAATGCTTTCACGTTGCTGTTGTGACTTCTGGGTCCCACTATACTTGTTTCCCTGTTTTTAGGGATTCTCTGGCATTCCATCAAGGAAGTCAAGGCTCCTTTCTTTTTGACGAGAAACATGAAATTACTCTCCATTCGATGAATGGGTATCGAGCCTCTTCTCACAGCGTGGATAAGTTTTATGGTTTTTCTCGAGTTGCAGCAAGAATCTTGGGAATATTCTCGAGTTAAGGTGTGGATGGCCCTTCAAAACTCGGGTTTGTTCAGCGAAGTCAGGACTCTTGTCTAGTTGCTTAGGACACCTCGACATTCTCCTCGACGCTTGGCAGGGCATTAGGGACCCCTCTCGAGGTGAGGGGTCAGACCCAGGTTCCCTTTCCAGTTGCCACAGGGATATTGGAATTCCTGTCAATCTTCAAGCAGACTGAGGCATCGCCTCCTTTTGAAACATTGAACTCATTGAACTCGGGGTTACTTCCGTGTTGTCAAAGGGATGTGAGGCATCCAGTCGAGATGAGGTGGCGAACTAGGGCTTTCCCTAGGGTCTCCACAGGGGATTCAGACATCCCTTCATCTTCTGAGTTGAAAGACGAACCTGCATTCAAGTAACTGCAGGGAAATCCGGCCTTATTTCGAGTTAGGGCACCTCGGTGTCCATTCTTCTTGAGGCAGCAAACGTAGATTCCCCTCACATATCTACTGCTGAGAGATGCCTCAGCTTAAGCTTTTTGTGGAATGTCTTCATTCCTCTTGAGACGGTGCCAGGGATTCCGCTCTCAGCTTGATATGTTTTGGAGTACACTTAGCTTTTCTCCATTTGCGGGGCTGAACTTGGTGTTCTTCTAGACTTTAGTTGTTGATTTCGGGGAATTTCTGGAGTTGCCTAAAGGAAGTTAAGCCCCTTGTCGTGTTTGATGGGGAATGTGGGATGGCTCTGGAGCCAATGTAGCGCAATCGGGCCTCATCTTGAGTTGATTTTGCATACACGGATCACTTTCCTGTTGCTGGGGTGACGTCAGGCCACCTATAGACTTGTGACAGTGTTCTTGGAGACTCTCCGAAGTTCCATCCAGGAAGTCCAGACTCCTTTTATGTTTGAAAGGGGAACACGGAATTGCTCTGCATGCACTGCAGGGGATTCAGGCCTCATTTGGAAGCGAGTTGGAAGTCTCGTGTTTTTCTAGAGTTGCGGCGGAAACCTGGGGTATTTTCTCGAGTTAGGACGTGGATGGCCCTTCAAAACTCGTGTTTATTCCGTGATGTCAGGAGTCACGTCTCGTTGCCAGGTACACATCGGGACTCTAATTGAGGGTGGGCAGTGAAATAGGGACCCCTCTTTATTTGAGACTTGGACTCAGGTTCCTTTTCCAGGTACCACAGTGATATTGGGATTCCTATCAGTTTTCAATGGGATTCAGGCCTCCTCTCCTTTGGAAGCATTGAACTCCAAGTTCCTTTCGAATTTTCAAAGGCATGTGAGGCCTCCTATTGAGATGAGGCGGGGAACTACTTCTTTCCCTAAAGTCCCCACAGGGGATTCATACATTTCTTCAACTTTTGAAATGAAAAACGATCCTGCATTTCAATCCCTGCAAGGAAATCCGGTCTTATTTAGAGTCAGGGCATTTCGGTGTCCATTCCACTTGGGGCAGCACACTCAGGATCTCTCTTACATTCCTATAGCTGAGAAACTCCTCGTCTTGAGGTGCTGTTGAAAGTTGGCATTCATGTGAGTCGAACCCATGGAGTCATCTCTACTCTCGAGGTGATTTGTGGTACATGGAGCTTTCCTCTTGTTGCTGTGCTAAACTTGGTGTTCCACTAGTTTTGGGACGGTGTTCCCGGGTTTTCTCCGGAGTTGATTAAGGAAAGACAAGCCACTTGTGTTTGATGTGGATGGCAGAATGGCTCTGGATCTAATGCAGGGGATTCAGGCCTCATCTAGAGATGATATGAGGGTACACGGAATGCTTTCATGTTGCTGTTGTGACTTCTGGGTCCCTCTATACTAGTGTCCCTGTTCTTACGGATTCTCAGGTGTTCCATCAAGAAAATCAAGGCTCCTTTCTTTTTGACGAGAAACACGAAATTACTCTCCAATCGATGAATGGGAATCGAGCCTCTTCTCACAGCATGGAGAAATTTCATGGTTTTTCTCAAGTTGAAGCAGGATCCTGGGGGAATATTCTCGAGTTAAGGTGGGGATGGTCCTTCAAAACTCGGGTTTCTTCAGCGACGTCAGGACTCTTGTCTAGTTACTTGGAACACCTCGATATTCTCCTCGACGCTTGGCAGGGCCTTAGGGACGCCTCTCGATGTGTGATGTGAGACCCAGATTCCCTTTCCACTTGCCACAGGGATATTGGAATTCCTGTCAATCTTCTAGCAGACTCAGGCATCGCCACGTTTTGAAACATTGAGCTCATTGAACTCGGGGTTCCTTGCACGTTTTCAAAGGTATTTGAGGCATCCTGTCCAGATGAGGCGGCGAACAAGGGCTTTCTCTAGGGTCTCCACAGGGGATTCAGACATCCCTTCATCTTGTGAGATGAAAGACGAACCTGCATTCAAGTCACTGCAGGGAAATCCGGCCTTATTTCGAGTCAGGGCACTTCGGTGTCCATTCTTCTTGAGACAGCAAACTTAGATTCCCCCTCACAGATCTACTGCTGAGAGATGCCTGATCTTAAAGTGCTTGTGGAATATCTTCGTTCCTCTTGAGATGGTGCCAGAGATTCCGCTCTCGTCTTGAGAGGATTTGGAGTACACTTAGCTTTTCTCCATTTGCGGGGCTGAACTTTGTGTTCTTCTAGACATTGGTTGATGATTTCGGGGAATCTCTGGAGTTGCCCAAAGGAAGGTAAGTCCCTTGTCGTGTTTGATGGGGAATGTGGGATGGCTCTGGAGACAATACAGTGCAATCGGGCCTCATCTTGAGATGATTTTGGGTACACGGATCTCTTTTGTGTTGCTGCGGTGACGATAGGGCCCCTATAGATTTGTGACAGTGTTTGTGGGGACTCTCCGAGGTTCCATCCAGGAAGTCCAGACTCCTTTCATGTTTGAAATTTCAACACGGTATTGCTCTGCATGCACTGCAGGGGAATCAGGCCTCATCTGGCAGCGAGGAGGAAGTCTCGTGGTTTTTCTCGAGTTGGGCCGGGAACCTGGGGTATATTCTCGAGTTAGACGTGGATGGCCCTTCAAAAGTAATGCTTATCCCTGATGTCAGGAGTCATGTCTCGTTTCCAGGAACACATCGGATTTCTCATTGCGATTTGGCAGGGCAATAGGAACCCCTCTTTATTTAAGTCTTGGGACCCAGGTTCCTTTTCCAGGTGCCACAGTGATATTGGGATTCCTATCAGTTTTCAATGGGATTCAGGCATTCTCTCCTTTGGAAGCATTGAACTCCAAGTCCCTTTCGAATTCTCGAAGGCATGTGAGGCCTCCTGTGGAGATGAGGCGGGGAACTACTGCTTTCTCTAAAGTCTCCACAGGGGATTCAGACATCCCTTCACCTTGTGAAATTAAAGACGATCCTGCATTCAAATCACTGCACGGAAATCCGGGCTTATTTAGAGTCAGTGCATCTCGGTGTCCATTCCACTTGGAACAGCACACTCAGGATCTCTCTTACATCCCTATAGCTGAGAAACTCCTCGTCTTGAGGTGCTGTAGAAAGTTGGCATTCATGTGAGTCGAACGCATGGAGTCATCTCTACTTCCGAAGTGATTTGTGGTACACGGAGCTTTCCTCGAGTTGTGTGCTAAACTTGGTGTTCCTCTGAAGTTGGGACGGTGTTCCCGTGTTATCTCCGGAGTTGATTAAGGAAAGACAAGCCACTTGTGCTTGATGTTGATGGCAGAATGGCTCTGGATCTAATGCAGGTGATTCAGGCCTCATCTCGAAATGATATGAGGGTACACGAAATGCTTTCATGTTGCTGTTGTGACTTCTGGGTCCCTCTATACTTGTGTCCCGGTTCTTAGGGATTCTCTGGCCTTCCATCAAGGAAATCAACGCTCCTTTCTTTTTGACGAGAAACACGAAATTACTCTCCAATTGATGAATGGGAATCGAGCCTCTTCTCACAGCATGGAGAAAGTTTCATTGTTTTTCTCGTGTTACAGCATGAACCTGGGGAATATTCTCGAGTTAAGGTGGGAATGGCCCTTCAAAACTCAGGTTTTTTTAGCGACGTCAGGACTCTTGTCTAGTTGCTTGGGACACCTCGATATTCTCCTCGACGTTTGGCAGGGCATTAGGGACGCCTCTCAAGGTGAGGCGTGAGACCCAGGTTCCCTTTCCAGTTGTCACATGGATATTGGAATTCCTGTCAATCTTCAAGCAGACTCAGGCATCGCCTCCTTTTGAAACATTGAACTCATTGAACTCGGGGTTCCTTGCGCATTGTCAAATGGATGTGAGGCATTCCGTCCAGATGAGGCGGCGAACTAGGGCTTTCTCTAGGGTCTCCACAGGGGATTCAGATATCCCTTCATCTTGTGAGATGTAAACGAACCTGCATTCAAGTCACTGAAGGAAATCCGGCCTTATTTTGTGTCAGGGCACCTCTGTGTCCGTTTTTCTTTGGACAGCAAACTTAGATTCCCCCTCACATACCTACGGCTGAGAGATGCCGCATCTTAAGGTGCTTGTGGAATGTCTTCATTCTTCTTGAGACGGTGCCAGGGATTCCGCTCTCATCTTGAGATGATTTGGAGTACACTTAGCTTTTCTCCATTTGCGGGGCTGAACTTGGTGTTCCTCTAGACTTTGATTGTTGAATTCGGGGAATCTCTGGAGTTGCCTAAAGAAGTTACATCCCTTGTTGTGTTTGATGGGGAATGTGGGATGGCTCTGGAGCAAATGCAGCGCAATTGGGCCTCATCTTGGGTTGACTTCGTGTACACGGATCACTTACGTGTTGCTGTGGTGACGTCAGGGAACCTATAGACTTGTGACAGTGTTCTTGGGGACTCTCCGAAGTTCCATCCAGGAAGTCCATACTTCTTTCATTTTTGAAAGGGGAACACGGAATTGCTCTGCATGCACTGCAGGGGATTCAGGCCACATTTGGAAGCGAGTGGGAAATCTCGTGTTTTCTCGAGTTGCGGCGGAAACCTGGGGTATATTCTCGAGTTAGGTCGCGGATGGCCCTTCAAAACTCGTGTTTATTCCGTGATGTCAGGAGTCATGTCTCGTTGCCAGGGACACATCGGGATTCTCCTTGAGGGTTGGCAGGGCAATAGGGACCCCTCTTTATTTGAGTCTTGGGACCCAGGTTCCTTTTCCAGGTGCCACAGTGATATTGGGATTCCTATCAGTTTTCAATGGGATTCAGACATCGTCTCCTTTGGAAGCATTGAAATCCAAGTTCCTTTCGAATTTTCTAAGGCATGTGAGGCCTCCTGTGGAGATGAGGCGGGGAACTACTTTTTCTCTAAAGTCCCCACAGGGGATTCATAC
The DNA here is from genome assembly GCA_020976825.1 of Odocoileus hemionus. Classification (NCBI taxonomy): domain Eukaryota; kingdom Metazoa; phylum Chordata; class Mammalia; order Artiodactyla; family Cervidae; genus Odocoileus; species Odocoileus hemionus. The sequence goes on along the minus strand of JAJLRB010000887.1, from coordinate 14,246 downwards.
ATTCGTACAACTTTTGAAATGAAAGACGATCCTGCATTCAAATCACTGCAGGGAATCCGGCCTTATTTAGAGTCAGGGCATCTCGGTGTCCATTCCACATGGGGCAGCATACTCAGGATCTCTCTTACATTCCTATAACTGAGAAACTCCTCGTCTTGAGGTGCTGTAGAAAGTTGGCATTCATGTAAGTCGAGCCCATGGAGTCATCTCTACTCTCGAGGTTATTTGTGGATCACGGAGCTTTCCTCGTGTTGTGTGCTAACCTTGGTGTTCCTCTGGAGTTGGGACGGTGTTCCCGGGTTATCTCCGGAGTTGATTAAGGAAAGACAAGCCACTTGTGCTTGATGTTGATGGCAGAATGGCTCTGGATCTAATGCAGGGGATTCAGGCCTCATCTCGAGATGATATGAGGGTACACGGAATGCTTTCATGTTGCTGTTGTGACTTCTGCGTCCCTCTATACTTGTGTCCCGGTTCTTAGGGATTCTCTGGGGTTCCATCAAGGAAATCAAGCCTCCTTTCTTTTTGACGAGAAACACGAATTACTCTCCAATCGATGAATGGGAATCGAGCCTCTTCTCACAGCGTGGAGAAAGTTTCATGGTTTTTTTCGAGTTGCAGCAGGAACCTTGGGAATATTCTCGAGTTAAGATGGGGATGGCCCTTCAAAACTCGGGTTTGTTCAGCGATGTCAGGACTCTTGTCTAGTTGCTTGGGACAGCTCAATATTCTCCTCGACGTTTGGCAGGGTATTAGGGACGCCTCTCGAGGTGAGGCGTGAGACCCAGGTTCCCTTTCCAGTTGTCAAATGGATATTGGTATTTCTGTCAATCTTCAAGCAGACTCAGGCCTTGCCTCCTTTTGAAACATTGAACTCATTGAACTCGGGGTTCCTTGCGCATTGTCAAAGGTATGTGAGGCATCCCGTCCAGATGCGGAGGCAAACTAGGGCTTTCTCTATGGTCTCCACAGGGGATTCAGATATCCCTTCATCTTGTGAGATGAAAGACGAACCTGCATTCAAGTCACTGAAGGAAATCCGGCCTTATTTTGTGTCAGGGCACCTCTGTGTCCGTTCTTCTTGGGACAGCAAACTCAGATTCCCCCTCACATACCTACGGCTGAGAGATGCCGCATCTTAAGGTTCTTGTGGAATGTCTTCATTCTTCTTCAGACGGTGCCAGGGATTCCGTTCTCATCTTGAGGTGATTTGGAGAACACTTAGTTTTCTCCATTTGCGGGGCTGAACTTGGTGTACCTCTAGACATTGCTTGTTGAATTCGGGGAATCTCTGGAGTTGCCTAAAGGAAGTTAAGTCCCTTGTCGTGTTTGATGGGGAATGTGGGATGGCTCTGGAGCAAATGCAGCGCAATCGGGCCTCATCTTGGGTTGATTTCGTGTACACAGATCACTTACGTGTTGCTGCGGTGACGTCAGGGCACCTATAGACTTGTGACAGTGTTCTTGGGGACTCTCCGAAGTTCCATCCAGGAAGTCCAGACTCCTTTCATGTTTGAAAGGGGAACACAGAATTGTTCTGCATGCACTGCAGGGGAATCAGGCCTCATCTGGCAGCGAGAAGGAAGTCTCGTGGTTTTTCTCGAGTTGCGGCGGGAATCCGAGGTATATTCTCGAGTTAGGACGTGGATGGACCTTCAAAATTCGTGTTTATTCCGTGATGTCAGGAGTCATGTCTCCTTGCCAGGGACACATCGGGATTCTCCTTGTGATTGGGCAGGGCAACAGGGACCCCTCTTAATTTTAGTCTTGGGAACCAGGTTCCTTTTCAATCCCAGTTTTCAATGGGATTCAGGCATCCTCTCCTTTGGAAGCATTGTACTCCAAGTTCCTTTCGAATTTTCAAAGGCATGTGAGGCCTCCTGTCGAGATGAGGCGGGGAACTACTGCTTTCTCTAACGTCTCATCAGGTGATTCTGACATCCCTAAACCTTTTGAAATAAAGACGATCCAGCATTCAAATCACTGCAGGTAAATCCGGCCTTATTTCGAGTCAGGGCATCTCGGTGTCCATTCCACTTGGGGCACCAAACTTAGGATCTCTCTTACATTCCTATAGCTGAGAAACTCCTCGTCTTGAGGTGTTGTAGAAAGTTGGCATTCATGTGAGTCGAACCCATGGAGTCATCTCTACTCTCAATTAGATTTGTGGTACACGGAGTTTTCTTTGAGCTGCTGTGCCAAACTTGGTGTTCCTCTAGAGTTGGGACGGTGTTCCCGGGTTCTCTCCGGAGATGATTAAGGAAAGACAAGCCACTCGTGTTTGATGTGGATGGCAGAATGGCTCTGGTTCTAATGCAGGTGATTCAGGCCTCATCTCGAGATGATATGAGGGTACACGGAATGCTTTCATGTTGCTGTTATGACTTCTGGGTCCCTCTACACTAGTGTCCCTGTTCTTACGGATTCTCAGGCGTTCCATCAAGAAAATCAAGGCTCCTTTCTTTTTGAGGAGAAACACGAAATTACTCTCCAATCGATGAATGGGAATCGAGCCTTTTCTCAGAGCATGGAGAAATTTCATGGTTTTTCTCAAGTTGCAGCAGGATCCTGGGGGAATATTCTCGAGTTAAGGTGGGGATGGCCCTTCAAAAATCTGGTTTGTTCAGCGACGTCAGGACTCTTGTCTAGTTGCTTAGAACACCTCAATATTCTCTTCGACACTTGGCAGGGCATTAGGGACGCCTCTCGAGGTGAGGCCTGAGACCCAGGTTCCCTTTCCACTTGCCCCAGTGATATTGGAATTCCTGTCAACCTTCAAGCAGACTCAGGCATCGCCTCCTTTTGAAACATTGAACTCATTAAACTCGGGGTTCCTTGCGCCTTGTCAAAGGGATGTGAGGCATCCAGTCGAGATGAGGCGGCGAACTAGGGCTTTCTCTAGGGTCTTCACAGGGAATTCAGACATTCGTTCATCGTGTGAGATGAAAGACGAACCTGCATTCAAGTCACTGCATGGAAATCCGGCCTTATTTCCAGTCAGGGCACCTCGGTGTCCGTTCTTCTTGAGGCAGCAAACGTAGATTCCCCCTCACATACCTACTGCTGAGAGATGCCTCATCTTAAGGTGCTTGTGGAATGTCTTCATTCCTCTTGAGACTGTGCCAGGTATTTCACTCTCATCTTGAGATGTTTTGGAGTACACTTAGCTTTTCTCCATTTGCGGGGCTGAACTTGGTGTTCTTCTAGACTTTAGTTGTTGATTTCGGGGAATTTCTGGAGTTGCCTGAAGAAAGGTAAGTCCCTTGTCGTGTTTGATGGGGAATGTGGGATGGCTCTGGAGCCAATGTAGCGCAATCGGGCCTCATCTTGAGTTGATTTCGCATACACGGATCACTTTCGTGTTGCTGCGGTGACGTCAGGCAACCTATAGACTTGTGACAGTGTTCTTGGAGACTCTCCGAAGTTCCATCCAGGAAGTCCAGACTCCTTTTATGTTTGAAAGGGGAACACGGAATTCCTCTGCATGCACTGCAGGGGATTCAGGCCTCATTTGGAAGCGAGTTGGAAGTCTCGTGTTTTTCTCGAGTTGCGAAGGAAACCTGGGGTATTTTCTCGAGTTAGAACGTGAATGGCCCTTCAAAACTCGTGTTTATTCCGTGATGTCAGGAGTCACGTCTCTTTGCCAGGGATACATCGGTACTCTAATTGAGGGAGGGCAGTGAAATAGGGACCCCTCTTTATTTGAGACTTGGGACCCAGGTTCCTTTTCCAGGTGCCACAGTGATATTGGGATTCCTATCAGTTTTCAATGGGATTCAGGCATCGTCTCCTTTGAAAGCATTGAACTCCAAGTTTCTTTCGAATTTCCAAAGGCATGTGAGGCCTCCTGTCGAGATGAGGCGGGGAACTACTGCTTTCTCCAAAGTTTCCACAGGGGATTCAGACATCCCTTCACCTTGTGAAATGAAAGAAGATCCTGCATTGAAATCACTGCAGGGAAATCCGGCCTTATTTCGAGTCAGGGCATCTCGTTGTCCATTCCAATTTGGGCCGCAAACTCAGGATCTCTCTTACATTCCTATAGCTGAGAAACTCCTCGTCTTGAGGTGGTGTAGAAAGTTGGCATTCATGTGAGTCGAACCCATAGAATAATCTCTACTCACGAGGTTATTTGTGGATCACGGAGCTTTCCACGTGTTGTGTGCTAAACTTGGTGTTCCCCTGGAGTTGGGACGGTGTTCCCGTGTTATCTCCAGAGTTGATTAAGGAAAGACAAGCCACTTGTGTTTGATGTTGATGGCAGAATGGCTCTGGATCTAATGCAGGGGATTCAGTCCTCATCTCGAAATGATATGAGGGTACACGGAATGCTTTCACGTTGCTGTTGTGACTTCTGGGTCCCACTATACTTGTTTCCCTGTTCTTAGGGATTCTCTGGCGTTCCATCAAGGAAGTCAAGGCTCCTTTCTTTTTGACGAGAAACATGAAATTACTCTCCATTCGATGAATGGGTATCGAGCCTCTTCTCACAGCGTGGATAAGTTTTATGGTTTTTCTCGAGTTGCAGCAAGAACCTTGGGAATATTCTCGAGTTAAGGTGTGGATGGCCCTTCAAAACTCGGGTTTGTTCAGCGAAGTTAAGACTCTTGTCTAGTTGCTTATTACACCTCGACATTCTCCTCGACGCTTGGCAGGGCATTAGGGACCCCACTCGAGGTGAGGGGTCAGACCCAGGTTCCCTTTCCAGTTGCCACAGGGATATTGGAATTCCTGTCAATCTTCAAGCAGACTGAGGCATCGCCTCCTTTTGAAACATTGAACTCATTGAACTCGGGGTTACTTCCGTGTTGTCAAAGGGATGTGAGGCATCCAGTCGAGATGAGGTGGCGAACTAGGGCTTTCTCTAGGGTCTCCACAGGGGATTCAGACATCCCTTCATCTTCTGAGTTGAAAGACGAACCTGCATTCAAGTAACTGCAGGGAAATCCGGCCTTATTTCGAGTTAGGGCACCTCGGTGTCCATTCTTCTTGAGGCAGCAAACGTAGATTCCCCTCACATATCTACTGCTGAGAGATGCCTCATCTTAAGGTTCTTGTGGAATGTCTTCATTCCTCTTGAGACGGTGCCAGGGATTCCGCTCTCATCTTGATATGTTTTGGAGTACACTTAGCTTTTCTCCATTTGCGGGGCTGAACTTGGTGTTCTTCTAGACTTTAGTTGTTGATTTCGGGGAATTTCTGGAGTTGCCTAAAGGAAGTTAAGCCCCTTGTCTTGTTTGATGGGGAATGTGGGATGGCTCTGGAGCCAATGTAGCGCAATCGGGCCTCATCTTGAGTTGATTTTGCATACACGGATCACTTTCCTGTTGCTGGGGTGACGTCAGGCCACCTATAGACTTGTGACAGTGTTCTTGGAGACTCTCCGAAGTTCCATCCAGGAAGTCCAGACTCCTTTTATGTTTGAAAGGGGAACACGGAATTGCTCTGCATGCACTGCAGGGGATTCAGGCCTCATTTGGAAGCGAGTTGGAAGACTCGTGTTTTTCTAGAGTTGCGGCGGAAACCTGGGGTATTTTCTCGAGTTAGGACGTGGATGGCCCTTCAAAACTCGTGTTTATTCCGTGATGTCAGGAGTCACGTCTCGTTGCCAGGGACACATCGGGACTCTAATTGAGGTTGGGCAGTGAAATAGGGACCCCTCTTTATTTGAGACTTGGACTCAGGTTCCTTTTACAGGTACCACAGTGATATTGGGATTCCTATCAGTTTTCAATGGGATTCAGGCCTCCTCTCCTTTGGAAGCATTGAACTCCAAGTTCCTTTCGAATTTTCAAAGGCATGTGAGGCCTCCTATTGAGATGAGGCGGGGAACTACTTCTTTCCCTAAAGTCCCCACAGGGGATTCATACATTCCTTCAACTTTTGAATGAAAAACGATCCTGCATTCCAATCCCTGCAAGGAAATCCGGCCTTATTTAGAGTCAGGGCATTTCGGTGTCCATTCCACTTGGGGCAGCACACTCAGGATCTCTCTTACATTCCTATAGCTGAGAAACTCCTCGTCTTGAGGTGCTGTTGAAAGTTGGCATTCATGTGAGTCGAACCCATGGAGTCATCTCTACTCTCGAGGTGATTTGTGGTACATGGAGCTTTCCTCGTGTTGCTGTGCTAAACTTGGTGTTCCACTAGTTTTGGGACGGTGTTCCCGGGTTTTCTCCGGAGTTGATTAAGGAAAGACAAGCCACTTGTGTTTGATGTGGATGGCAGAATGGCTCTGGATCTAATGCAGGGGATTCAGGCCTCATCTAGAGATGATATGAGGGTACACGGAATGCTTTCATGTTGCTGTTGTGACTTCTGGGTCCTTCTATACTAGTGTCCCTGTTCTTACGGATTCTCAGGCGTTCCATCAAGAAAATCAAGGCTCCTTTCTTTTTGACGAGAAACACGAAATTACTCTCCAATCGATGAATGGGAATCGAGCCTCTTCTCACAGCATGGAGAAATTTCATGGTTTTTCTCAAGTTGAAGCAGGATCCTGGGGGAATATTCTCGAGTTAAGGTGGGGATGGCCCTTCAAAACTCGGGTTTCTTGAGCGACGTCAGGACTCTTGTCTAGTTACTTGGAACACCTCGATATTCTCCTCGACGCTTGGCAGGGCCTTAGGGACGCCTCTCGATGTGTGATGTGAGACCCAGGTTCCCTTTCCACTTGCCACAGGGATATTGGAATTATGTCAATCTTCTAGCAGACTCAGGCATCGCCACGTTTTGAAACATCGAGCTCATTGAACTCGGGGTTCCTTGCACGTTTTCAAAGGTATTTGAGGCATCCTGTCCAGATGAGGCGGCGAAATAGGGCTTTCTCTAGGGTCTCCACACGGGATTCAGACATCCCTTCATCTTGTGAGATGAAAGACGAACCTGCATTCAAGTCACTGCAGGGAAATCCGGCCTTATTTCGAGTCAGGGCACCTCGGTGTCCATTCTTCTTGAGACAGCAAACTTAGATTCCCCCTCACAGATCTACTGCTGAGAGATGCCTGATCTTAAAGTGCTTGTGGAATATCTTCGTTCCTCTTGAGATGGTGCCAGGGATTCCGCTCTCGTCTTGAGAGGATTTGGAGTACACTTAGCTTTTCTCCATTTGCGGGGCTGAACTTTGTGTTCTTCTAGACGTTGGTTGATGATTTCGGGGAATTTCTGGAGTTGCCCAAAGGAAGGTAAGTCCCTTGTCGTGTTTGATGGGAAAGTGGGATGGCTCTGGAGACAATACAGTGCAATCGGGCCTCATCTTGAGATGATTTTGGGTACACGAATCTCTTTTGTGTTGCTGCGGTGACGATAGGGCCCCTATAGATTTGTGACAGTGTTTGTGGGGACTCTCCGAGGTTCCATCCAGGAAGTCCAGACTCCTTTCATGTTTGAAAGTTCAACACGGTATTGCTCTGCATGCACTGCAGGGGAATCAGGCCTCATCTGGCAGCGAGGAGGAAGTCTCGTGGTTTTTCTCGAGTTGCGGCGGGAACCTGGGGTATATTCTCGAGTTAGACGGGGATGGCCCTTCAAAAGTAGTGCTTATCCCTGATGTCAGGAGTCATGTCTCGTTTCCAGGAACACATCGGATTTCTCATTGCGATTTGGCAGGGCAATAGGAACCCCTCTTTATTTGAGTCTTGGGACCCAGGTTCCTTTTCCAGGTGCCAGAGTGATATTGGGATTCCTATCAGTTTTCAATGGGATTCAGGCATTCTCTCCTTTGGAAGCATGGAACTCCAAGTCCCTTTCGAATTTTCGAAGGCATGTGAGGCCTCCTGTCGAGATGAGGCGGGGAACTACTGCTTTCTCTAAAGTCTCCACAGGGGATTCAGACATCCCTTCACCTTGTGAAATTAAAGACGATCCTGCATTCAAATCACTGCACGGAAATCCGGACTTATTTAGAGTCAGTGCATCTCGGTGTCCATTCCACTTGGGGCAGCACACTCAGGATCTCTCTTACATCCCTATAGCTGAGAAACTCCTCGTCTTGAGGTGCTGTAGAAAGTTGGCATTCATGTGAGTCGAACGCATGGAGTCATCTCTACTTCCGAAGTGATTTGTGGTACACGGAGCTTTCCTCGAGTTGTGTGCTAAACTTGGTGTTCCTCTGAAGTTGGGACGGTGTTCCCGTGTTATCTCCGGAGTTGATTAAGGAAAGACAAGCCACTTGTGCTTGATGTTGATGGCAGAATGGCTCTGGATCTAATGCAGGTGATTCAGGCCTCATCTCGAAATGATATGAGGGTACACGAAATGCTTTCATGTTGCTGTTGTGACTTCTGGGTCCCTCTATACTTGTGTCCCGGTTCTTAGGGATTCTCTGGCCTTCCATCAAGGAAATCAATGCTCCTTTCTTTTTGACGAGAAACACGAAATTACTCTCCAATTGATGAATGGGAATCGAGCCTCTTCTCACAGCATGGAGAAAGTTTCATTGTTTTTCTCGTGTTACAGCAGGAACCTGGGGAATATTCTCGAGTTAAGGTGGGAATGGCCCTTCAAAACTCAGGTTTTTTTAGCGACGTCAGGACTCTTGTCTAGTTGCTTGGGACACCTCGATATTCTCCTCGACGTTTGGCAGGGCATTAGGGACGCCTCTCGAGGTGAGGCGTGAGACCCAGGTTCCCTTTCCAGTTGTCACATGGATATTGGAATTCCTGTCAATCTTCAAGCAGACTCAGGCATCACCTCCTTTTGAAACATTGAACTCATTGAACTCGGGGTTCCTTGCGCATTGTCAAATGGATGTGAGGCATTCCGTCCAGATGAGGCGGCGAACTAGGGCTTTCTCTAGGGTCTCCACAGGGGATTCAGATATCCCTTCATCTTGTGAGATTGTAAACGAACCTGCATTCAAGTCACTGAAGGAAATCCGGCCTTATTTTGTGTCAGGGCACTTCTGTGTCCGTTTTTCTTTGGACAGCAAACTTAGATTCCCCCTCACATACCTACGGCTGAGAGATGCCGCATCTTAAGGTGCTTGTGGAATGTCTTCATTCTTCTTGAGACGGTGCCAGGGATTCCGCTCTCATCTTGAGATGATTTGGAGTACACTTAGCTTTTCTCCATTTGCGGGGCTGAACTTGGTGTTCCTCTAGACTTTGATTGTTGAATTCGGGGAATCTCTGGAGTTGCCTAAAGAAGTTACATCCCTTGTTGTGTTTGATGGGGAATGTGGGATGGCTCTGGAGCAAATGCAGCGCAATTGGGCCTCATCTTGGGTTGACTTCGTGTACACGGATCACTTACGTGTTGCTGTGGTGACGTCAGGGAACCTATAGACTTGTGACAGTGTTCTTGGGGACTCTCCGAAGTTCCATCCAGGAAGTCCATACTTCTTTCATTTTTGAAAGGGGAACACGGAATTGCTCTGCATGCACTGCAGGGGATTCAGGCCACATTTGGAAGCGAGTGGGAAATCTCGTGTTTTCTCGAGTTGCGGCGGAAACCTGGGGTATATTCTCGAGTTAGGTCGCGGATGGCCCTTCAAAACTCGTGTTTATTCCGTGATGTCAGGAGTCATGTCTCGTTGCCAGGGACACATCGGGGATTCTCCTTGAGGGTTGGCAGGGCAATAGGGACCCCTCTTTATTTGAGTCTTGGGACCCAGGTTCCTTTTCCAGGTGCCACAGTGATATTGGGATTCCTATCAGTTTTCAATGGGATTCAGACATCGTCTCCTTTGGAAGCATTGAAATCCAAGTTCCTTTCGAATTTTCTAAGGCATGTGAGGCCTCCTGTGGAGATGAGGCGGGGAACTACTTTTTCTCTAAAGTCCCCACAGGGGATTCATACATTCGTACAACTTTTGAAATGAAAGACGATCCTGCATTCAAATCACTGCAGGGAATCCGGCCTTATTTAGAGTCAGGGCATCTCGGTGTCCATTCCACATGGGGCAGCATACTCAGGATCTCTCTTACATTCCTATAACTGAGAAACTCCTCGTCTTGAGGTGCTGTAGAAAGTTGGCATTCATGTAAGTCGAGCCCATGGAGTCATCTCTACTCTCGAGGTTATTTGTGGATCACGGAGCTTTCCTCGTGTTGTGTGCTAACCTTGGTGTTCCTCTGGAGTTGGGACGGTGTTCCCGGGTTATCTCCGGAGTTGATTAAGGAAAGACAAGCCACTTGTGCTTGATGTTGATGGCAGAATGGCTCTGGATCTAATGCAGGGGATTCAGGCCTCATCTCGAGATGATATGAGGGTACACGAATGCTTTCATGTTGCTGTTGTGACTTCTGGGTCCCTCTATACTTGTGTCCCGGTTCTTAGGGATTCTCTGGGGTTCCATCAAGGAAATCAAGCCTCCTTTCTTTTTGACGAGAAACACGAAATTACTCTCCAATCGATGAATGGGAATCGAGCCTCTTCTCACAGCGTGGAGAAAGTTTCATGGTTTTTTTCGAGTTGCAGCACGAACCTTGGGAATATTCTCGAGTTAAGATGGGGATGGCCCTTCAAAACTCGTGTTTGTTCAGCGATGTCAGGACTCTTGTCTAGTTGCTTGGGACAGCTCAATATTCTCCTCGACGTTTGGCAGGGTATTAGGGACGCCTCTCGAGGTGAGGCGTGAGACCCAGGTTCCCTTTCCAGTTGTCAAATGGATATTGGTATTTCTGTCAATCTTCAAGCAGACTCAGGCATTGCCTCCTTTTGAAACATTGAACTCATTGAACTCGGGGTTCCTTGCGCATTGTCAAAGGTATGTGAGGCATCCCGTCCAGATGCGGAGGAAACTAGGGCTTTCTCTATGGTCTCCACAGGGGATTCAGATATCCCTTCATCTTGTGAGATGAAAGACGAACCTGCATTCAAGTCACTGAAGGTAATCCGGCCTTATTTTGTGTCAGGGCACCTCTGTGTCCGTTTTTCTTGGGACTGCAAACTCAGATTGCCCCTCACATACCTACGGCTGAGAGATGCCGCATCTTAAGGTTCTTGTGGAATGTCTTCATTCTTCTTCAGACGGTGCCAGGGATTCGGTTCTCATCTTGAGGTGATTTGGAGAACACTTAGTTTTCTCCATTTGCGGGGCTGAACTTGGTGTTCCTCTAGACATTGCTTGTTGAATTCGGGGAATCTCTGGAGTTGCCTAAAGGAAGTTAAGTCCCTTGTCGTGTTTGATGGGGAATGTGGGATGGCTCTGGAGCAAATGCAGCGCAATCGGGCCTCATCTTGGGTTGATTTCGTGTACACAGATCACTTACGTGTTGCTGCGGTGACGTCAGGGCACCTATAGTCTTGTGACAGTGTTCTTGGGGACTCTCCGAAGTTCCATCCAGGAAGTCCAGACTCCTTTCATGTTTGAAAGGGGAACACAGAATTGTTCTGCATGCACTGCAGGGGAATCAGGCCTCATCTGGCAGCGAGAAGGAAGTCTCGTGGTTTTTCTCGAGTTGCGGCGGGAATCCGAGGTATATTCTCGAGTTAGGACGTGGATGGACCTTCAAAACTCGTGTTTATTCCGTGATGTCAGGAGTCATGTCTCCTTGCCAGGGACACATCGGGATTCTCCTTGTGATTGGGCAGGGCAACAGGGACCCCTCTTTATTTGAGTCTTGGGAACCAGGTTCCTTTTCAATCCCAGTTTTCAATGGGATTCAGGCATCCTCTCCTTTGGAAGCATTGTACTCCAAGTTCCTTTCGAATTTTCAAAGGCATGTGAGGCCTCCTGTCGAGATGAGGCGGGGAACTACTGCTTTCTCTAACGTCTCATCAGGTGATTCTGACATCCCTAAACCTTTTGAAATGGAAGACGATCCTGCATTCAAATCACTGCATGTAAATACGGCCTTATTTCGAGTCAGGGCATCTCGGTGTCCATTCCACTTGGGGCAGCAAACTCAGGATCTCTCTTACATTCCTGTAGCTGAGAAACTCCTCGTCTTGAGGTGCTGTAGAAAGTTGGCATTCATGTGAGTCGAGCCCATGGAGTCATCTCTACTCTCGAGGTTATTTGTGGATCACGGAGCTTTTCTCGTGTTGTGTGCTAACCTTGGTGTTCCTCTGGAGTTGGGACGGTGTTCCCGGGTTATCTCCGGAGTTGATTAAGGAAAGACAAGCCACTTGTGCTTGATGTTGATGGCAGAATGGCTCTGGATCTAATGCAGGGGATTCAGGCCTCATCTCGAGATGATATGAGGGTACACGGAATGCTTTCATGTTGCTGTTGTGACTTCTGGGTCCCTCTATACTTGTGTCCCGGTTCTTAGGGATTCTCTGGGGTTCCATCAAGGAAATCAATCCTCCTTTCTTTTTGACGAGAAACACAAAATTACTCTCCAATCGATGAATGGGAATCGAGCCTCTTCTCACAGCGTGGAGAGTTTCATGGTTTTTTTCGAGTTGCAGCAGGAACCTTGGGAATATTCTCGAGTTAAGAAGGGGATGGCCCTTCAAAACTCGGGTTTGTTCAGCGATGTCTGGACTCTTGTCTAGTTGCTTGGGACAGCTCGATATTCTCCTCGACGTTTGGCAGAGTATTAGGGACGCCTCTCGAGGTGAGGCGTGAGACCCAGGTTCCCTTTCCAGTTGTCAAATGGATATTGGTATTTCTGTCAATCTTCAAGCAGACTCAGGCATTGCCTTCTTTTGAAACATTGAACTCATTGAACTCTGGGTTCCTTGCGCATTGTCAAAGGTATGTGAGGCATCCCGTCCAGATGTGGAGGAAACTAGGGCTTTCTCTATGGTCTCCACAGGGGAATCAGATATCCCTTCATCTTGTGAGATGAAAGACGAACCTGCATTCAAGTCACTGAAGGAAATCCGGCCTTATTTTGTGTCAGGGCACCTCTGTGTCCGTTCTTCTTGGGACAGCAAACTCAGATTCCCCCTCACATACCTACTGCTGAGAGATGCCGCATCTTAAGGTTCTTGTGGAATGTCTTCATTCTTCTTGAGACGGTGCCAGGTATTCCTTCACTCTCATCTTGAGATGATTTGGAGAACACTTAGTTTTCTCCATTTGCGGGGCTGAACTTGGTGTTCCTCTAGACATTGCTTGTTGAATTCGGGGAATCTCTGGAGTTGCCTAAAGGAAGTTAAGTCCCTTGTCGTGTTTGATGGGGAATGTGGGATGGCTCTGGAGCAAATGCAGCGCAATCGGGCCTCATCTTGGGTTGATTTCGTGTACACAGATCACTTACGTGTTGCTGCGGTGACGTCAGGGCACCTATAGACTTGACAGTGTTCTTGGGGACTCTCCGAAGTTCCATCCAGGAAGTCCAGACTCCTTTCATGTTTTAAAGGAGAACAGGAAATTGTTCTGCATGCACTGCAGGGGAATCAGGCCTCATCTGGCAGTGAGAAGGAAGTCTCGTGGATTTTCTCGAGTTGCGGCGGGAATCTGAGGTATATTCTCGAGTTAGGACGTGGATGTCCCTTCAAAACTCGTGTTTATTCCGTGATGTCAGGAGTCATGTGTCATTGCCAGGAACACATCGGGATTCTCCTTGCGATTTGGCAGGCAATAGGGACCCTTCTTTATTTGAGTCTTGGGACCCAGGTTCCTTTTCCAGGTGCCACAGTGATATTGGGATTCCTTTCAGTTTTCAATGGGATTCAGGCATCGTCTCCTTTGGAAGCATTGTACTCCAAGTTCCTTTCGAATTTTCAAAGGCATGTGAGGCCTCCTGTGGAGATGAGGCGGGGAACTACTGCTTTCTCTAAAGTCTCATCAGGTGATTCTGACATCCCTAAACCTTTTGAAATGAAAAGAGATACTGCATTCAAATCACTGCAGGTAAATCCGGCCTTATTTCGAGTCAGGGCATCTCGGTGTCCATTCCACATGGGTCAGCACACTCAGGATCTCTCTTACATTTCTATAGCTGAGAAACTCCTCGTCTTGAGGTGCTGTAGAAAGTTGGCATTCATGTGAGTCAAACCCATGGAGTCATCTCTACTCTCGATTAGATTTGTGGTACACGGAGCTTTCGTCGAGTTGCTGTGCTAAACTTGGTGTTCCTCTAGAGTTGGGACGGTGTTCCCAGGTCATTTCCAGAGTTGATTAAGGAAAGACAAGACACTTGTGTTTGATGTTGATGGCAGAATGGCTCTGGATCTAATGCAGGGGATTCAGGCCTCACCTTGAGTTTATATGAGGGTACATGGAATGCTTTCATGTTGCTGTTGTGACGTCTGGGTCCCTCTATACTTGTGTCCCTGTTCTTCGGGATTCTCTGTGGTTCCATCAAGGAAGTCAAGGCTCCTTTCTTTTTGACGAGAAACACGAAATT